>PVIH01001290.1:0-53298 GCA_004025045.1 Sigmodon hispidus | reverse complement strand
TACAGACAGTTGTTAGCTGCCACGTGGGTGCTGGGAATTGAACCCAGGTCCTCTGGAAGAGCAGACGGTGCTCTTAACCGCTGAGCCATCTCTCCAGCCCCAATTGCTGTAATTTTCAACATTGAGCCCTTTAAAGAAAACATTAACTGACTATAGATTATGATAATGATGCTGAAAATAATCACAGAAATAATCACAGCAATCTCATTTATCAGCTGCTTACTCAGCAGCAGCAGTAATAAGTGTTGCAAAGATATTTTCACATTTAACCTTCTCAGGATTCATGTTTCATTAAGGTGTTATTAATTTGACCCAAATTTTATTTTATATTCTAAATTTATAATTTTTTGTGCATGAGTATTTTTCCTGTAAGTGTGTTATGTGTACCACATGTATGCTGGTATCTACATTGGTCAGAAGAAGGCATTGGATCCCCTGGGACTGTAGTCACAGATGTTTGTGAGCTGCCTGATGTGGTGTTGAGAACTAAATCCAAGTCTTCTGTAAACACAGCAAGTGCCCACAACATCAGAGCCATCTCTCCAGCCCTATGACTCCATTTTCAAAGGTGCAAACTAGAATCTACATGTGTTAAGACTTTCCCAAGCTCTCTGCCTGTCTAACATGGAAACAGAAGTTCAAATGACTACAGCAGAGATGGAGGGCACAGTGTGTGTGGAGTCTCAGAAAGGCTGGATTGTATGACAGTTTTTATGACCCCGAGATTATGTTCTCCAACAGGCAAAGGTGCCGAGTGTAGCTGGCGTTCAGCACAGGGAAAGCATTAGGCACTTCAGCTAAACCTTGACAATGGCCTTCTATCATGACATAAGCAAGAATGAGGACATTCATCCTTTATTTCTCCTCTGAGAAAGATTTCGCGGTTGAAGTATCCCCCTACTATGACTATCTCACATTTGCAGTTACCGAGGGACTGAGAATTGGGGAAGAAATAAAACTTAAAACAAGTTTTTCTCTGGCGTCCCTGGCATGGCTGTTTACTTTGTGGAAACTGCTTCTGTGCAGTAACTTACATAATCTGTATAGTATACTCCCTTTATGGTTAATAATTAATATTGCCTTCTAGACATTTCAGTTACTTGGGGATAATGGGTTATCCTGGGATTCCAGTCTCAAATTCTTCTTATACATTCTTTGCTCATTCCTGTGCTTTCAGACATATTAGCATAAATGTAAACTTCTCAAGAAAGAAGTAAACTTTTTGAGAAAAAAAAAGAAATTTTGATAAGTAAACTAGAAAAAAGATCCCTAATTATAAACAAATATCTACTGGAAAGTGCAAGGAAAATCTTCTTAAGTGTGGATGCATCCTGTCTTGTGTTTGTGTCCTTTCTGGTAGTGCACAGGATGTAATAATAGAAGCAATAGAAACTTTGTGGGAAAACCTGGGATTATGACATGTTCATACCTCTCACTTAATGATACTGTGTGGTGGCAGTCAGGTTTGACATAGGGGCATGGCCTTTGGGTCTTGGGACTCGAGTGTACAAGGTATGACCAGGACAGCTTAAGACCAGGCACATGCCTGGTCTCTCTCTCTCTCTGTGTATGCTCCCTCACACTCTTGGAGAAAGGACCAGATCCACTTTCATCGCTTTCCAGGAAATGCCCAACAGTTCAATCTCTTGCATCAATAAATGTTTTATATAAACCCCTTAGTAAATATTAATCTTTTATTCAGTTGCCAGTGATTAAACCAAATACATTTGGTACCCAACATTGGACAAATATTCTTTGAAAATGTGGGTGATTTCTAGAATATTGATCTTGGCCATTTTAATATACTTCTCTGAAATAATTTTTGTATTCATTTGTATCAATTCAATGAGCTTTTAGAAGCCACAGTTGCCCAATAGTAGCACTTAGTAATGTGAAAGTCTTTAATAAGCTGAGTACCTTTTATGTCCATTGCCTTAATTAATACTCTGTTTTTCTTGTCTTTTTGTCTATGTCTCCTTTTCTATTGCCTATAGTTTGAATTTGTTTATTAACCTATTCCTTCACTTACTGTCCAGTCTAGTGCCCTAGGAGGATACTATAGAAAAATCCATGCATGCCTTTAGTAAGGTCTTATTTTCTCATTATGATAGTAATGTTACTTATTAAGATGTTTTGATGGAAGTATATGGAATTATAAACAATGATATTACCTTGCTCCTTCTTTCCCTCATTTATCTTCATGATGTCTGGTAGATTTATGCTATGATTATCCCAGGCCATAATTTCTCAGAAGAAAGGAATTCTAAATCTTGGATTAATGGAGACACAAATAACTTTGCATAAATTAAACCCTAAAATGTAAGAAACTAATTTTAGAGCTAAATATACTCCGAATACTATCTCTCTCTTCCCAGATATGGTGTTTTTAGTTTTGTGTGCTTACAAAAACAAAACATCAAAGTTTTAGTAGTTTAAAAAAGTATTTTCCTGCTGTCATGCATGGTCCAGAGGATATTACAATTAATTCGATGCTTGTGGTTGCTCTTCCACTCCCTGGCAGTTGCTTCTTTCTGGTTATTTTACAGCATTTGTTAAGAGAAAGCTGTCCCTAGGCCAAAACAGGTTAAACATCATGACTCTGTTTTCTCTTGGAAGCAGCACTGTGGGCAGGGGCAGCAGGGTTGGAATCACTGGCTGTTCTTCTGATGGACTGAAATTCACACACTATTCTGTGCTTTATTAAACTCAGTTCTTACAACAGAAAGCAAATTATCTCTAAGGGAACTTTGTCACCAGAGTGCCTATTCAATAGTGATGTCTCTTGCTGCCACAGAAACTACATGAGAAGATCAATGCTGGGTTTGCTTGAAATTGCCCTGAGACTGAGTCTCTTCTTGCATTTGTAATCAAAACATTCTTTTCACCTTTCAGTGGGTGTAAAGCTGTCTTCTGTGACTCTCAATTCCCTTAAATTGCACATTACTCTCGAGCAATCTTACTTTCTGTAAGTTAACAGACTACATTCCTTCCCTGAGCTAGGGGTGCTTAAGTATTTTAAAATTAAATATGTAAGCTTGGGCATATGCCACTTAAAGAGAAAGAAGAAGGGAAGTTGAACTAATTCAATTTAGAGTATAGCAGTCTGAATGAGGATGGCCCCCATAGGCTGATATAGTTAAGTGCTTGGTCCAGTTTGTAGAACTATATGGAAGGATTAAGGAGGTGTGGCTGTTAGAGGAAGTGTGTCACTAGGGAGGGCCTAGAGGTTTCAAAAGCCCCAAACTATTCCCAGTGTCACTCTCTCTGCCTCATGCTTGTGGCTCAACATGTAAACTCTCAGCTACTGCTCAAGCATCAGATCTAACTGCCTGCTGCCATACTCCCACTATGATGACCATAGACTCAACCTCTGAAGCTGTAAGCCCCAAATATACTCTTTTTTTTCTATAACTTTTTTGATCATAATGTGCTGTAGGACTATGCTCTTGTACATTGTAAATATTTGTCACTGAAAATGTTGGTTTAATAAAATGCTGATTGGCCAGAAGCTAGGCAGACAGGAAGTATAGATAGGATAACCAGACTAGGAGAAATCTGGGAAGAGGAAGAACAGAAGAGATGCCAATGAGATGCAGAGAAACTAAGATGAAAATGGTACACTGAATAAAAGTTACCAAGCCACATGGCTAAACATGGATAAGAATCATGGGTTAGTTTAAGAGTAAGAATTAGCAAGTGATAAGTCTGAGCCATAGGCCAAACAGTTTATTAAGTGTCTATGTGATTATTTGGGACTAAATGGCTATGAGACATTGGGTAGGACTTCTGACTACAATGATGTCTTATCATAGCAACAGAAAAGTAACCAAGACACACTACAAATCCTTTTTATTTCTTCAGAGGCAAATTTAATGTTATCTGCTGCTGGGTAGCTATATGGTATATATATATATATCAATGTTAATTCTTCAACCCAGGTCTCCTAATTTCTCAGATGACACAAATCCAGAAGCTTAATCCAAGTCTACTTAGCATCTTTGTCAATCTCCCCTTGATTAGTTCAATGCACATATATTATCTGTTTGTCTTCATTACCACCTTTCCACCAGACAAGGGGTCTGAGTATCTCATAGATGTTATGCCCCAGCACTGGGCTCTAGGGCTGCTGCTACAGAGCAGAAAAGGCCCATCCTTCCTCACAAAGCATCTCAGCTTCTTTCAGAGAAGCTCAGAAGACCATAGTTCTCAGTTTTGTTCTACATCTCTATTATAGCTTGAATATGAACTGTCTTCCACATGGGTAACCTTTGATCTCCACCTGGCAATACTATTTGGGAAAGTTGTAGACACTTAGTAGATGGGGACTTGTGTATGGAAGTAGGTCATTGTGGATAGGCTTTGAGAGTTATGCATGATCCCCACTTTCCTGGCTCTGCTCTTCTTTCTTCCTGTTTTTCTTCATGGAACAAAAACACTTTTCTAACACTTGTTCCAGTTACCCCAATGTCTCACCCAAACTTATGGAGCCATGCGATCATGAATCAAACCCTCTGAAACTATGAACCAAAATACACCTTTTTATCCTTCAGTTGTTCTCTTGGGTAGTTTGCCATAGCAACTGTGGTGGTTTAAAAGAAAATGGCCATGAAAGGGAGTGGCATTATTAGGAGGTGTGACTTAATTAGAAAAAGTGTGTCACTGTTGGGGCAAACTTTAAAGTCTCTTTTTCTCAGGCTTCCCTGTAACTTGATTCCCACTACATGTCAATGTGACTTTGAATAGACTTCTTCTTCCCTGCAAGATGTAGGTAGGACTCCCAGCTACCAGCACCACATCTGCCATGCTCCCTGGCATGCTAACAATGAACTCTAACTCAGAAACTGTAAGTTAGCCACCCCAATTAAATGGTTTCTTTATAAGAGTTGCTGTTCTCTTCACAGCAATAGAAACCCTAACTATGACAGCAACAAAAGCAATTAAACAGCCTCCACTGTCTAAAATAGTTGTAATTTTAATATCAAAACAAATCTTAATTGGCCAATCACAAAAAAGAATATAAATAGACATCTACTTTAACCCATTAATAAATAAAACTAGTGAATTGAAGAATTTTTTATGTCTCAGCCAAATCTTTATTCTTTTTTACATGTGGGTAATAAAAAAATATTAAATTATTTTTTCTTTTGTGTTTTTGGGTGCCTTGCCTTCATGTACAACTGTATATGTTGTACATGCCTTCATGTACAACATGTATGCCTTCATGTGTGCACCTGCCCCTGGAGGTAAGAAGAGGGTGTTAAATCCCCCGGGACTGGAATTAACGAACGGCTTATGAACCACCATGTGGGTGCTCAGATTAAACCCTGGGTCCTATGGCAGAGCAGCCAGTGCTTTTAAAGGCTGAAGCAGCTTCTCTGCCCTCTACTGGAAAGTTTTACACTTGTATTCCATGTCTACTTATTGCTCTATATTGGATGGACTGTAGCACAAAAGAGCAACAATTTGGACCTCTACTAGATACTGCTGGGAGAAGGTACAAGACCCTTTGCAAGCAGCTAAACAATTACGCACTAAGCATGTGAACTCATACCAGGCCTACAGAAGTAAAATCCCCTCTTCAATTTCTACTTTGTACCCTGCTCTGAGGACTATACAGGGATATAAAAGCCATGTCTTACTTAGGTATTCTATTGTTGTAAAGAGACACCATGACCATGGCAACTCTTATGAGGAAAACTCTTAACTGAGGGAGCTGACTTAGTTTCAGAGGTACAGCCTATTACCTTCATGGTAGGGAGCATAGCGACATGCAGTTAATGTGGTGCTACAGAAATAGCTGAGAGTTCTGCATCTTGCAGGCAAAAGGAAGTATATTAAAACACTGAGCAGTATTCTCAGCACAGGGAACCTCAAATTTCACCCCACAGTGACACACTTCCTCCAACAAAGTCATACCCTTTCCAGCAAAGCCACACCTCCTAATAGTGCCACTTCTAATGACAGTCAAATTACCATATGCCAGTTGGTCATATAATACCAACAGCTCTGGGTTGTTTCTTATTTTGATTGATTGAATGATGTTACCCCTAAAAGTCATATTCACTCAGAACCTCACAATGTGATCTATATGGAAATGATCATTGCAGGTAAATTAAATTACAATAAGGTCAGAACAGATCACTTATTTCAGGGTTATAGTTGGAGGGAAATTTGACTGGAGAAACATTCCCATGGGAAGGTAATGCAAAAGACACATAGAGGGGATATTAGGTGATATCAGAATACTAAGATATGTCTCCACAAGACAAGGGACAACAAGGGTCACCAGTCACCACCAGAAACTAGGAAAGAGGGATAGATGGGCATCAAAGTAGACCTAACCCTGCCTGCCTTGGGCTATTGGGCTTTCCCATAGAACTGCTCACAAAAATCAGTACATCCCCTTTAGACTCCCAAAGTGTGAAATAACAGGTCCGTATTGTGATGCTATTTGATAAATGAAACTTTGTGAAGGCAACACTCTACTAACTCCCCTTTCTGTTGCACTGTTTTCTGAGAGGCAAGTCTACACAGAGAGCTGAAGGGGAGGGACTTGTAGCCTTAGGCTGGAAGGCTGCCTCAACTCCTGCTCCAAGTTCTTCACAAATGGTATTAGTGTAAATTAAGGAGTTAACTATCTGAAGTATCCACTGATGCCAGGGAGGAACTTTAATAAGAATTTCATCTGTTCCCAAAGACCACTGCTGTTCTCCAGGCTATTGTTGTCCTGTTACCTATAACACCCTATTTTCCCACTCATCACAATTTGTACATGAATGAGTTTTTACATGAAATATCTCAATTATTGAATTAAGAGACTATTCAATACAGAATGAAGCATTCATGTAGGGCTAGGCAGCCTTTGCTCTGATCTCACAATGAGGAGAAAATTGACACACTTTATGGCATACCTCAGCATAAAGTATGAGAGACCCATGGTTGAGAAGATGTATGTCTTAATTTTACCTAAGGTATCATTGGTAGGCTTTTTAACTTGCAGTCCACTCACCTCTGAAGCCAAGCCTCATGTGACAATGCTACCATCCCACCAGTTTTCTTGAGCTGACTAGTAGCAATGCCTAACATTATCTATGTTACCTTTGCAGGAATACTAACCCACCCTGTAATGTATAAATCTATCGTTTCTTTTTCAGGCTTTCAACTTGCAAACATAGTTTTTAGAATACAGCACATATAAAAGAGAGACAAAGATCATTATAATCTCTTTCTGCTTATCAAAATGATGTAATCTTTCCTTAATTCCCCCTTTTGCAGAAGGAAAAAATAGCCTTCTAAGTTGTAATGCAAAGAGGTTTAATTACAAGAAGGTATTTCAAAGTGACTCCTAGACAAATGAGGATGCCCCATCACTCTCTCTAGCAGCAGGGCTCCACGCACAACTGCTCATAAGAATTACAGGTCACCATTCAGGGATCAACGTTCCCTTTGGGGTGATAGAATATTGTAGAGTTGGCAGTTTTTGTCATCTGCTACTAAAGCCCCCCAAAAGAAAAGATTCAGCACTTTTTAAAGGTCCCTTGTCCCCAGACTAGTTTTGATTTACAGGGCTGACAAGGTCAGCTCTTCAATGGCTGCAACCCAGAGCTTCAGACTAAGAAAGAAAGATTCAATTTATCTCATAATTCCAGATCTGCTCCTGTCCTCTGCACATCTGAAACCTTTGGTGACAGGAGGGGAGCAAACACATCTATGTGCTGCAGGTAATTTACTTTGTTGTGAATTAGATGACCTTTCCTCATGTAGAGACAATTGAGTTCCATGTCACACCCTTGTTTTTATTACTTGATACTTTATCATCTTTGACTTTTCTCAGCTATTATCAGTGATGTCTTCAAAAGCCCACTGGTAGGTCAGGACTCACCTAAGCAAGGAATGGATTTACATTTTTCAATCCTTTTTATCTGGTTCTATCACTATTCATAAGCCTTAGGAGGAGCTCAGAGATCAACATCAACTTCAGGGTCAATCAATAGCCTAAAATAGGAAAGCTCATGTGAGATAGAGCACAAAAGAAATGCACAGTCTCACGGAGAGGGGCTAGAGAGATGACTCGGTAGCTAAGGACACTTCATGCTCTTACAGAAGCGCTATGATCATTTCCCAGCACACATATGGTATCTACAAATCATCTGTAACTCCAGTTCCGGGAACCCAATGCCTTCTTCTGGCCTCTGCAGTCACATGGTACACATATATACATGCAGGCAAGGCTCTCATACATATTAAATAAATAAATAAATAAATAAATCTTTTGAAACTTTCAAGAAAATTAATACAGAATTACTTTTTAAAAAGACGTTTTGTTGTTTTTTTTCTGTTTTGATAGTTGGCATGGCATCCATATTAAAGGAAAACAAATATCTAAATAAATATTAAGATTGGATGTTATTTCAAAGAACTTTTGGGATTATCCAAATAGCATCTAAAATAAGAGCTATTTGTAGACTCATAAAAAAGATTCATAATGTAGGGTTAGATAGTAAGTTCAGGGATTCAATTCAGTCAGTAAAATGCTTGTCATGAAAACAGATCTTGTACACTGTCGCAGAAGTGAGATTGCCTGTATCTACCTTCTGCTGGGGAGCCACTCTGCAGAAAGGGAGAAGGAGACAGAAGAGCCCTTAAGGTCACTGTCCAGCCAGTATATTCAACTCTGTGAGTACTGGTTTCACTGAGGAATGTTATGTCAAAAAAAAAAAAAAAAAAAAAAAGTCAGGTAGAGGGCTGAAGAGATGGCTCAGAGGTTAAGAGCACTGACTATTCTTCCAAAGGTCCTGAGTTCAATTCCCAGCAACCACATGGTGGCTCACAGCCGTCCGTAATGAGAGCTAGTACCCTCTTCTGGCCTGCAGGCATACATGCTGGCAGAACACTGTATACATAATAAATAAATAAATAAATAAATAAATAAATAAATAAATAAGTAAAAACAAAAAACAAAAAACTTTTGGCAACCCTAGCTTTCCTGTTATTCCAAATAAAATTGAATATTATTCTTTTAAGGTCTGTAAAAACATGTGTTGGGATTTTGATGGGAATTGCATTGAATATGTAGATTGCTTTTGGTAAGATTTGTCATTTTCACTATGTTGATCCTACCTATCCAGGAACAAGGGAGATCTTTCCATTTTCTTATATCCTCCTAAATTACTTTCTTCAGTGATTTAAAATTTTTGTCAAACAAATCTGTTACTTCTTTGGTTATAGTTACACAAGGTATTTAATGCTATTTGCAGCTTTTTATAAAAGGTGATGCTTCCTTTATTTCTTTTCCAGCCCTTTAATCTTTACTGTATAAGAGGACTACTGACTTCTTTGAGTTAATCTTATATTCTGCTGCCTTCCTAAAGGTGTTTATCAGTTGTAGAAGTTCCCTGGTAGAATTTTGTGGGTCACTTATGTATATAATCATGTCATCTGCAAAAAGAGATAGTTTGACTTCTTTTCTGATTTGTATCCCTTTAATCTCCTTTTGCTCTCTTATTTATTTAGCTAAAACTTGGAGAACTATATTGAATAGATAAGGGGAGAGGGGACAGCCTTATCTAGCTCCTGATTTTAGTGGGATTGCTTTGAGTTTTTCTCCATTTAGTTTGATGTTGGCTATTGGCTTCTTGTAAATCACCTTTATTATATTTAAGTATTTTCCCTGTATTCCTGATCTCTCCAGGACTTTTATCATGAAGGACTGTTGGATTTTGTCTAAGTCTTTTTCAGCATCTAAGGAAATGATCATGTGTTTTTTTTCCTTCAACTTGTTTTTATGGTACATGACATTTACAACTTTCCATATGTTGAGATGTAGGGCACGGTTGGCCCTTGCGCAACTTGCTGGAACATTGCATCATGTTCCCCAGATGCTAATTAGGCACTGAGTAGTGACCTATCTGATGTGATCCCTGATTATGCTAATTTGGCACTCCTTACCACCTATCACCAGCTATATGCTAATGAGGCATTACTTAGGGCGCCAATCATACGGCTACAGGCGTCCCAGCTTCCCTATATAAGCAGGCTGCATTTCAGGCACGGGGTCTTCTTTCCATCATTCTCAACTGAGCTGTACTCCAATAAAGTGTGATCCGAGAAGAATCGTGCTTGTGGTGACTCGTCATTCTGCAGACCAGAAAGCGGCTCGCCACATAGAACCATCCCTGCATTTCTGGGATGAAACCTACTTGATCATGGTGAATAACTTTTTTTATGTGTTGTTGGATTCAGTTTGCCAGAATTTTATTGAGAACTTTTGCATCGATGTTTATGAGCCAAATTGATCTGTAATTTTCTTTCTTTGTTGCGTCTTTGAGTGTCTTGGGTATCAGGGTTATTTTGGCCTCATCAAAAGAGTTTGGCAATATTCCTTCAGTTTCTACTGTTTGGAACAGTTTGAGGAGTATTGGTATTAGCTCTTCCTTGAATGTCTGGTAGAACTCTGCACTGAAACCATCTGGACCTGGGCTTTTTTTATTTGAGAGACTTTTAATGACAGCTTCAATTTCCTTTGGTGGTATAGGACTGTTCAGGTCTTTAATCTGATCTTGATTTAATTTTGGTAAATGATACCTGTCCAGAAAGCTGTCCATTTCTTCTAGGTTCCATTTTTGTGGAGTATAGGTTTGCAAAGTATAACCTGATAGTTCTCTGGATTTCCTGAGGATCTGTTTTTATTTCCCTCTTTTTATTTCTGATTTTGTTGCTTTCGATACTCTCTCTCTGCTTTTTGGTGAGTTTGGATAAGGGTTTATCTATCTTCTTGACTTTCTTGAAGAACCAACTCTTTGATTCATTGATTTTTTTATGTTGTTCCTTTTGTTACAATTGTGTTAATTTCAGCTCTAAGTTTGGTTATTTCCTGCCATCTATTCCTTCTAGGTGAGTTTGCTTCTAATTGTTCTAGGACCCTCAACTGTATTGATAGTTTTCTTGTGTGGGATTTCTCTAGCCAGGATTGCCAAAACAATTTTGCTCAACAAAAGAACCTCAGGAGGCATCACCACCCCCAACTCCACATTATATTAAAGAGCTACAGTAATAAAAACAGCTTGGCACTGGCATAAAAACAGACTTGTGGATCAATGGAAATGAATTGAACACTTCATTTTTGACAGAGGCCAAAAATATTCATTGGAAGAAAGATAGTATCTTTAACAAATGGTGTTGGCATAGCTGGTTGGTAGTGTGTAGAAAAATGCAAATAGATCCAAGCCTGTCACCCTGCACAAAGCTCAAATTCAAGTGGATCAAAGACCTCAACATATACCCAGCCACTCTGATCTTGATAGAAAAGAAAGTGGGAAATACCCTCCAATGAACTGGCACAGGCAACCACTTCCTAAATATAACATCAGTAGCACAGACACTAAGAACAACAATCAATAAGTGGGACCTCCTGAAACTGAGAATTTTGTAAGGTCAAGGACACAGTCAATAAGAAAAAGCGACAGCCTACACAAGTGACAGAGGATTGATCTCTGAAAGGCACATGAAAAAAAATGTTCAACATCTTTAGCAATCAGAGAAATGCAAATCAAAACAATTTTGAGATACCACCTTACACCTGTCAGAATGGCTAAGATTAAAAACACAGATGACAGCCTATGCTGGAGAGGATGCTGAGCAAGGGAACACTCTTCCATTCTTGATGGGAGTGTAAACTTGTTCAGCTACTCTGGAATGCACTATGGCGGTTTCTCAGAAAACTGGGAATCAGTTTCTCCACAGATCCAGCAATACCACTCTTAGGCATATACCCTAAAGTTGCACAGTTGCACCCCAAAAGCATTAGCTCACCTATTTTCATAGCAGCATTATTCATAATAGTAAGAACCTGGAAACAACCTAGATGCCCCTCAACTGAGGAATGGATTAACAAGCTGTGGTACATCTACACAATAGAGTATTACTCAGCAGTAAGAAAAAATGATATCTAAAATTTGCAGGCAAATGGATAAATGGATTGATTTGGAGAATATCCTCCTGAGCGAGGTATCACAAACCCAGAAAGATAAACAGGGGGTGTACTCACTCATTAGTGGACTCTAAACAAAAAAAAAAAAAAAAAAAAAAAAAAAAAAAAAAAAAAAAAAAAAAAAAAAAAAGCAAAGCATGCCCAAGCTGCAAACCACAACCACTGAACAGCTTGGGATCAGAAACACCTTGGACTGACACCTTGAATCCCACCCCCCTTAGAGGAACACTTGATTCAGTCTTAATGTTTCAGGGAGAAAACTGGATTTTTCAGGAGTGGAGGCTGAACTAAGCAATATTGGAACCTTGGGACCTTGGGACTGCCTGCTGCCAATCCATGGGGTGGACGGGGAGATGTGGAGAAGAGATAATGACCTGATATTGTGTGAGGGGGAAGGGACCTTGAATAAAGATATACAAGGATAGAAAATGTGACTTCTTTATTTAGAATAATAAAAAAAGGAAAATAAATAAATAAATAAATAAATAAATAAATAAATAAAAATTCCTATGTCACTTTACGACTTTAAATTTCATACTGACAGGCACCTGAAAAACAATGGTGGCATGTATCTAGTCTAAGCTAAAGTTAGACAGCAACTCTCAAAAGAAATTTAATAAATTAAAGCCTGTTAAAATGAAAAAAAAAGAAAACTTAAGTACAGAAATATAGATTTACTCAAAAAGGCACAGCTCAAGACTAGGAGTGAAATATTAGTTTCGGTTCAGAATTTGTCTTTTTAGTCATTGAACTATCTCAGAAGAGAACCATCCTGAGAGCATCACATTGCTCCCTAAGGTGGATTGATTGCACCAAGGAAGGACAGGTCCCTGCAAGCCTTTTTGATTGTCAGAACTTAGGACGCTGACAGAGGGGCCAAAAGAACCCTAGTGTTCTGCTTGGTGTTCTTCCCAAAGACAAATAATCATCTAGTCCAAAATGCCAGTTCTGAAATGTTGATCTGCCCTGTCTTTGAGCATAAATAATGTGGTCAACTTTATAAACTTGACAAGCATCAGAATCAGCCTAGGCCCAAGTAATTTTTCTGGGAAGTCCTCTGCATGCTTCCTGATTCATAGATGTGCATAGTATGGTTTAATTTAGGCAATAGTTTTAAGATTTTGCAATTACACTGATACTGTCTTAATTGAAACAATCTATTAATAGACTTTTGTGCATTGTAAGTATCCTTTCAAGTGTTCAGTATGCCCCAGGCTCATCTACCTCATGTTAGATGAATTCACATCCTAAATATGAACGCTACCCTATTTACTGAGTTATTGTATGCCGACATTTCTCAATTTCCAGCAAATTGTCACATAAATAGGAATATGATTAAGTCTTTGAAAGCTATTTTTGGTACTATTGAGGTAATTAAGATGTGACTGCCATTCTGCTTCTGTCAGTCCATCTGCTCTCTGGTAAATAAGGAATGAAGTGCTGCTCAGTGAGGAGCGGTACATGTGCATGCCTCTAAGAATGAGTGAGCAGAAGGCCCCTGTCTGTGCCTTTGTGTTTTCAACCAAGGCTTTGGTTTAGCTGAACAAGAATACTTTTTAAAACCATAACATTGAGGGCTTTTTATAGGAAGTAGCTGTTAGAATTTTGTGCATATTTTGGCATGGTTCACATATATCTGGTTATCTGGAGACAGGTTTTTATGAACGCATATGGGAACTTGGGAATGTGGTAGAAGGCAGCAGCCCATAGCAGGAGATTCTTAATGGCTGTTTCTATGTAGAAAGAGTTTTATCATCAGATGCATATGGTTATGATTAACAGAAAGATTACAATTATAATAGCAGAGAAATCAAGAAGAAAAAGAGAAGGAAGGAGGAAGAAAGAGAGAAAAATAGAGAGCTCCCAAGAGAAGACAAAGGCAGAGAGAGTGAGATGCGTGTGGGAAACTTGCTTTAAAGGGAGCCTGACATCAGAGCCAAGGGGCGGGCATGGCTTGACATCAAAGCTCAGAGGGCATGGCTCTTAGAGACTAACAGTAGTGCCTATGTATAAAACTAATAGACACTTCATCATTATTTACTACGTTTTTGTACATAATAATGATCTTTTTAAAACATGTTTGCACATGTACATAATGTATTTTCATCTCATTCACTTCCTATACCCCTTTACCCCCAACTCCTCTTCCAGCTAGTACCCTTCCCTTTCCAACGTCTCCCTCTTTCTACCTTCGTGCCCTGTGTATATGGCTTAGTGACTTTTATTAAGGTTGTTTACAGGAGTATGAGTATTTAAAGGAACATGGGTACCTTATTACTGCATGAACTACTAAAGAAAACATGCCTTTCTCTAACACAACTAAGTATAAATCCACAGGAAAGGTGGGGCCCCTTTCCATGGCAGGAGTTGACAGGCTCAGCCTTGTATAGAACTTGTGTGGATATGCTACCTGACTTTATAGCTCCATCTTCCATTGAAGCAAAAGCTTTGTTGGTTTTGGTTCCTACATCCTTCTTTGCCTGGATGATATAGAAACAGAAAGCAGCTCCTTTTCTCCTTATGTTGCAAATAGGTCCTAGGCCTAGTTTTAAGGCTGCTTCCTCGTGTGTGAGTCTGACTCAATCTCATTAATACCACAACCATTGTTGAAGGCAGGTTTTGGTTACATTGAAAAGTTGGCTTTGAGTCTCCATAGGTTATGTGGCTTGTAAAACATAAAATATACAAGGACCAGGACAGCTCTTTCAGCCCAGCGGCCAGGTACTACTACCACTGTAATAGCCACGGTTTCAATATGGGTTTTTAGTCTCTACAGGGGATCTGTCTCAGCCCAGAAGCCACTGTCCCTGACTCCAGGACTCCAGTAGACACAGACATCATCCACTGGTACAGACCAACCAACCACAACACTCTAACTGCTTGTCTACCATCTCCATTTACTTGAGCTGATCCAGATTTTTATAGGCTGACTTATCTATAATATAAAGTGAAAGTACTTATTAAGGAGGATTTTGTCTATCCCAATCTAACATATAGAAGGCACTAGATAATAGTTCACATTTCAAGATGAAAGAGGCCAGATGTTTTAGTACTCACCTATAATTCCAGCGCTGGAATCAGAAATACAAGGCAAGCCTGGGCTACACAATGAGACCTTTTCTTAAAATAACAAAACAAACAAAAAAACCCAACAAATCAATTGATTAAAAAAATCAATAAAACAAAATGATGAAAGACACACCCAGACTGATAAATATCAGGGTACATGTTAGAAACAGAACTTATTCTTTCCAAGAGCCAAGCGGCTTTATTTAATTAATTCGGTTTCATAGACAAGGAGACAAAGTTTACATGCAGATGGTTACATGAAGAACCAGCATGTGTGATGTATGAACCCTCAGCTTTGGGATTCCATTGTCCCTTGTTAAGCTTTTCACATTCTAGCTAACTTGCTCATAGAATCTAGAACAGGCCCTGAGAAGAGCTATAGCTTCATTATCCAAAATAATAGTAAATACTGTGTCTGCAACATAGTACGTTTAAACATTTACTTAAGTTTATTAAAAATAAAGAAACCCAGTCAGAAGTTCTATTAAGTGAAATTCTGCCCATTCTAGATCTTTGGCTGGAATCTTTACTAGCACTCAGTGACTTAGCAACTTGAAATTCCCATAACATATGGCGATTTTTAGAATAGAAGTTACTTATAAATCCATTCATTCTACCACGTAACAACAGTTTATGGGGCATTTAGTCCACTTTATCCACCAAGTTAAATCATAAGAGGAACACTGTACCTGCTCTCAGAAGATACAGGACAAGGAACAACAAACAAAGGGAAGTGATACCCAAGCCTGGCAGAATAGCAAGTTCAAAGGCCCTGAGATAGGAACAGATCTGAAATACTCTAGGGACTTATAAGAACCAGTGTGATGAAAAGCCATTGGAAGCAAAACATGAAACAAGCAAGGGAACACTGTGTGTGCGTGTGTGTGTGTGTGTGTGTGTGTGTGTGTGTGAGAGAGAGAGAGAGAGAGAGACAGACAGACAGACAGACAGAGAGAAACAGAGACAGAGAGACAGAGAGACAGAGAGACCATGAGGGTTTATGTGTGGAGGTCAGGGGTAAACCTTGATTGCTCCTCACATGCTAGTGAATTTAATTTGTAAAACAAGGTCTTTTATTCACTTGGAGCTCACCAGGCATCCACCCACTTCTGCTTCCTATTGCTAGGGTTTATAAGCCCATGCCCCCTGACCCAGCTTTTTCACATGGGTTCTGGGAATGAAACTCACTCAGGTCCTCATCATCCATTCTGTGGTGTGCATTTCACCAACTAAGCTATCTATTTCCTCAATGCCCTTTTCTAATTTTTCACTGGCAGTTTTAAAACTAATGATAGTCTTCATGATTTCTCTTTGTATTGTATGGTCAGAGTTATTACAGAAAGAAAAATAGCTACAACCAATCTAATGTTTATAATTGTTATTCTATCAAAAGTTTGAGACCATTTTTAGCAAGAAAAATAGGGAAAGCATTAAAAGCATGACACATTCCAATAATGTTTATGCATATGTAGACAAACTTTCTAAAAACAGACAAGGCAGTCAAATGATGTAACTATGATTTATAATGTGAACGGCAACAGAATGACAGAAATCATTTCTCATGAGATAAACTTCACAACATTTTGCTTATTTGTTTTGCTTCCAGAATTACCATTTCTGAAGATGGAAACCTCAGAATCATCAACGTGACTAAATCGGATGCTGGAAGTTACACCTGTATAGCCACTAACCATTTCGGAACCGCCAGCAGTACTGGAAATGTGATTGTGAAAGGTAATGGTTAACTCAAAGAACTCATGTATCTTCACTTCTAGTAATAGAATCCATAGACGTGGCAATGTTCATATTAATATGTATAGAGACCACTGCTGCTAGATTAATTCATCACTGCAAACATGATATGATTAACAATTCTTTGTGAACCATTGGTAATGAATATGATTGAAAGGCTATCTTATTTCAGCATCATTCAATACAATTTGAGAATTACAGCCATTGTGTCTATTATAGTATTGTAACGAATGTTATCTGCAGTCCTTTAATTAAATTTCTTTCAAGTCTCTATAGGTTTGAAATTCATGTCTAGGAACCCTGTGCTAACAAATTAAAAACTCATGATTCAAGTACTATTTTTAGCAAACATTGTTTAAACAATGGCACCAGCAGTTTTACAAAGAGCTACCCTGGGTATTCAGAGATATGGATATGGCTTCTCCAAGTAATAAAGGATTTTGATCACCTCTGTGCTTTGCTGAAGTCACCCAGCCATCCCTGTCAGTTTTAAGGAAATAAAATGTTCCTCATCTCTTAGTCTGGGTGCTTTATAATTCACAACTGAAAGTCCTTTATGCTCTTAGCACAGAGTATGATGTGAAACTGTCCCAACACCATGGCATTGCTGGAAGTGTTGAGAATTATAAAGGATGAGATCTTAATTTACATTTCATTTGAATTTCTATCACCTTGTGTCTTGCACAGTCAGTTTTAGGATTTTTCAGTTGCAGGAATCATGGTAGTGCTTTGAATAAAAATAAAACTCACTGTGGTGACTTGTTGGAGGTCATAACAAATGATGGACTAAAGCCCAGAAATCCGTCTCTGAGTTCTCTCTGGTTCTATGAGAAGAATTTGAGGCATTTTCCCCCTGCTGCTGTGTAATGCATTCTGATGGGTTACTTCATATTCCTTCTTACTGACCTATTTGTAGCTTCCTTTCTGAAGTAAGACAGCCTAAGGCAAGCAAAAAAATTCAAAAAGAATATTTATCTCAATTATGACTTAAGCATGAAGCTAAAATAAATTACCTAATTATATATGTCAGGGTCATTGGTTGATAATTTTCTATCATCTTGAAAAATCTTTTTTATCATAAATATACTTAACTGTACAGAGAAGAATTGGAAGCCAAAAAGAGTTAATTAGAGGCATGTCCATGTTTAGATGGACTCCAACTACTTTGGTTTATTAATTATTCTCTAGACCAGTAGAATAGACATTTTAATGTGGGTTCACAGTTTCACATGCCAAAGAAAAAAAGGGTACCTAATATATATAGCATAGAGTTCCAGCTAGAAGCCTTTGTTAATGTATGGTTATATCAGATACGAGAGGAAATGTAGTGAATGACTAGGACCTAAGCTTTCAGAGATAGTAGTCAATCTCAGGCCTGTTAGGATGACAAATCACTTACAAAGATATAAGTAAATTCCAGAGCATTGTGATAAATTAAGATTAAAGACCAAGATTAAAGTAAAAAAGATGTACATAGGTCTCATTTCTTCCAGTTATTTTATCTATGACCTTGAGTGTGATTAGTAGCCTGTATGGAGATCATAGCCACGCTGGCCTTTTGGCATGATTTCCATGGCAATAGCTATGGTGATCTACATTAAGTAATAAGTATGAGTGCCTGGAAATAGTAGTGGTTGTTATTGACATTGTTGTTGCTTGTGTTATAATAAAATGGCTAGACACACATTGGACACTTCATGACATTTCCAATCCAGTAGAATAATTAGAAAAGGAAAGTAAAGATAAAGGTTATATATACACATAGAAATCGTATTTCTCTGCTGCATCAGAATCCATAGGCTGCGGTACCAACAGAAAATGGAGAAATTATTCCCAACTAACTGCACAGTTCTCTGCTGCCATCTTGGAGGGCCCAGCAGTGTAAAGTTTCCAGATATACCATGATGAAGTATATCATGGCCACTGCATATTGAATACAGATATAAATATTACTGAGATAATGTTTTATTTATCTTCACAAATGAAATAATTTATTTTTTGCCATCTAATTAGATGGAAATAGTAATTCCTCAATTATGATACAAGAGTTCCAGGGGGTTTACAGTTAAATGTTTTTAATTTTAGCAATCACTTATGGGCTGTAGTGTGTATTAGGAAACAGTAGCTTTCTGTCAATAGCAGCAGTTTTTTTTTAAAAAAAAAAAAACACTGTTAAAATACATTTAAGTCAGCATAATAAGAGAATTAAGTATTCTTTATTACAAAATGATATGCCAAAATAGTGAGTGTGGTATGTACATGAAGACAAGAACTATGCCTTCAGAGCCATTTTTGAGTGAATTCTAGTGGATTTAGAAGGACATATGATAGGATTAAAATATCCTTCCTATGGTGAATAAAGAATAGAATAGAACAGAATAGAACATTCTGAATATAAGTACTGGGCTGATGTGGCTCCATAAGAAAAGGGGTAGTCTTATAAGCGTATGGCCTGGTGATATATACTTGCAATACTTAGGCAGGGGAGATCTTGGTACTTCTTAATCAGCCAGTTCAGCCCACTTGGCATGGTACTATCTCAAGAAAACAAGGTGGATAGCTACCCGAGAACCACACTAGATATCTGCATCTGGTCTTCACATGCATGCCATGTACAACGTACATGCCCACCTGCACACACATGTACACCCCTTCACATATACACCTCTACATTACAAGAACATGCACACACAAATACACATAGGGAATAAAAACAACCCCCAAATTTCTGTATGTTTATAATACCAGCAAGCAGTTGGAAGGCTAAAGCAAGATGATCAGTGTTTCAAGGTTAGCCTTGGCTATATAGAGAATTTGAGGCTAGCCTGAATTACAAAGAGATACTGTCTCAGGAAACATAAAAAGAAAAAAATCTAAAATTTTTAGAATAAAAAAAGAGAAGGGCCTGGGAAATGAGGAACATGAAAAATATGAAAAGAGGGAGGCAGACATTTTCATGTATGAACAAAAAAATCAGGGTGTTGTGATAATAAATATCACTACAGGGTGTCCCAGCCAAGGACCCCCTTGCCCAGTCAAAATTCATGTTCTTCAGTGGTCACTCTGGACTTAGTCACTGGCACACAGATATAATCAACTTCTCCACAGAGTTGCTCTGATTTTTTATATTGTGATATGAAGGTGGGGATGTAAATTTTATTTGGTCAGTAGAGTCATAGAAGATAAAAATTCTGCTACTTTCAGTAAGGTCTAAGGTGATTAGGAAGCTCTCATGTTTCTCACTGGTTAAGTCTGACTTCCACTGGTATTAAAGGGCAGTGCCCATATGTAGTGAGGACTGCTCTGCTGCCAAGTCTCTACCAAGGACATTAACAGAAGCTGAGAAATACAATTGAGGAATCTGCTCAATAAAGTACAATAAAGGCAAAAGAAAACTATTCCGAACTCAGCATGAACTGTACCAAGTACTCAATCTCACATCAAATAGTCAAGCCCACACCTTTAGTCCAACTGTAGCCACTTAGCCCGGAATACGGCATATTGCTATATTTTAATTCACTTTGCAGATCTAAAAAGAGACTGATTTATGAAAGAAGTTGCTCTCTAACCTTAAAATGTGCTTGTGTTCATTTTGATCTCTTCATATGTATGGAATTAGAAATCTGGGAAGGTCAGACATCAGAACACATTTTCCCCCTGACCTTTTTACAATAATTGTGTCATTAACCATTCTTTTAAAATTCAATTCTCTTACTCACTACTTTTGGCCCAGTTATTTGGAGAGAGGCTGAAGGTAGATATTTTCAGACATGGGGTCAGCAAGTGGGGAGGAGAAGGGGACACATCCTCTACATGAGACAGGAGGTTTAAAAGAATTCCTGGCAAGAATCCATCTAGGGCATAACTATTCTGATTATGCATGAGCAGGCTTCCAGAGTGTGGAATTCTGACAGGTACCCAGGAGATGCCTGATGGTCTTCCTACTGTCTGAATTTCTAACTTATACTGATTATATTTTTGGTGCTTGCTGTAGTATATTTGGAATTTGTTTGCTGTTTAACCCTAAGCAAGAACACTTCTCAAATCAGACTCTCCAGTCCTAACGGAAATGATCCTATTTACCTTTAAACAAAGATATGCATTTATGTCAGTGTTATTAAAAGCTACAGGAAGGGCCAGCGACCTTTATATGTAGGACTGGATGTACTAATTCATTTTTAACTTCATACCGGAGATAATTGTGTGCTGTTTTGCATGGATGGCAGGTGTCTTAGGTAATAGGTTTTATATGTCACTATTTTTGTCACAGACCTAAAGCAGAGCACCAGAAAGTGCTTGTCTTGGCTGTGGATGGACAAGATAACCATGGTAATAGCAGCTCTATCTTCTAGTAATCACCTCCAGGGCTCAGCATGAAATGCAGGATCTTAAGGCAAGGAAGTGATTGCCATGATTATCTTGCCCAGTTACCTCCAAAGTGACCTTGTGTAACTGTGGTTACTGGTTTCAGTCTGTGTTTGACAGGCATCCTCCTACAAATGAAGGACTTTGTCCACATCTCCTAGCAAGTAAAAATTGGGTAGAGTACTTCATGGGAACACAGGTCACCTGGGCCTTGTCTTTAACCTTCTCCATCTACACATCTATGGATAATATGTGGAAAAAAAAAAACCCTCATGTTAAATTATCACTCTTTATACTCAGCTGAGTTAGAGAATGTATAAATTTGCACACCATGACCAGTAGGCTGTATCCAACCATCTGCCTGGTTTTATATACCCCAAAGCTAAGAACAGCAGTCACATATTTAACTGGTTGGGGAAAGAAAAATGATATTTTTTAATGTGGAAATTTTATGAAATTGATATTTCAATATCCACAAATAAAGTGTAGTTAAAAGTTAGGTAGACCATTTGCTTACATAACTGTGCTTTTAAACTGTAGCAAGAATGTAGAGTTGCTAAAGCAAAAACTTTGCTTCTTGGCCTACAAGGCCTTAAGTATTTATTATTCAATCCTTTGGGTGTATGTGGATACTTTCTTTTGATAATTGTTAACTTTTCCTTAAATAACTCTTCAGAGCTTGGAGTGAGACATATTCTAACCTAACTACATACAATTCTGCATGCACCACTTGCTATAGTAGGCTGGAAATCCCTACTATACGACAGTTACAATTGGTACAAAGAGTTCTTTCTCAGGACGTAAGTCTCATTCCAGAGTCAGTAGAGTAAACCTCAGAATTTGGACATATGTTGTAAATATAAGAGGCAATAGTTAATTAACTGTCATGGGATGAAAATTCTGGCCATTCACCAAACAGTGTGCTATGCTTAATTCTATAGGGTTTGTGGAACTTCTTATAGTTACAAGAACTAGTAGGTTAGGCAAACCCTAAAATGTGTATGACATTTACTGGGGATCTTTAACACACAAACCTCCTATGGTGACCAGGCTCACACAAATCTCCCATTTATGATCAGGCTCATCCTGCTGAACCTCTGCCTGTTCTTTTCCCAGGGTGCTCTTTTACTAATGTGTTGAGATACAAACTTTAGAGACAGGCTAACATAAAAGTTTAACATAATTTCACCTGAATGCTGAGTTCTTTTTGTGCATCTGGGTTTTTTTAATTCATTACATAGAATCATGTTTTTAATAAGACAAAAATTAAATTTTTATTTCAAGAAGCTATAATAGAAATGAAATCATCTGTAGGCCTTCACTCAGACCCCATATACTCCTAAGGGAAAGTTAATTTTACATTTGTTTTCAATCCCTACTCACTGAAGATGCTCCAGTGATTGAGTGAACATTCAATTGATTGCTTCTTTGTCAGATGAAGTGATTTTTGTTATCTCATTAAAACATCAGCTGTATTTAGAAACACCAGCTTTCTTAAGTGCATTCATCTGTGTGTGTGTGTGTGTGTGTGTGTGTGTGTGTGTTGATTTCATCACATACATACATGTATGGTTTGTGTATAGCCATATAAATATACACCCACATATAAGACAGAAAAGAAAATTTCTTCCCATTATCATAGATTGTATATAGCATTTCTAGTGTGGGCTGTATAAAATTGGTCTTCTGTGTTAACTCACTAGGACACTGAGAAATATCAACCATCTCCCATATAGAAAGATGAATGGAAAACATAGTCTTTTCAGATGGAGCCATTTGGGGAGAAAATGCATTTGAAGCAGCTTATATCTTGCGTATAAAATTATTCAAAGTTTTGTAAAGATTTGACTAGGGATCAATCAGAAATCAGTAACCAGCAATGACGTTTGGCTGCTAACACACAACAAAAACTTTTAACATTAGACCTTTATAACAGAATACATTTTGACCTAATTAGATGTCTTCCACTGGAACCAATTATTTCCAGGCAATAATTAAGGGCCTTCCTAATAAGATTAGCACAATTTATGACCCAAGGCACTTAAAGTAGGAAGTAAAGTTTGTTGGTTAGAAGAGCTAAATACTAATTATAATAGATCTTTCCATAAGATAGTGTCCAGGCCATGTCAGTAGTAGATCCTACTAACATCTCAAATAGTTATTTAAAAAACAAAAAAAAAAGTGTAGGCAGTTGGGCAGTTGTATCTCATGTGCACAGTAGCTTGACATATTTGGAAATCTAAGGCACAGAATGATTTTCTCTGACATTCAAGATAACCTTGACAACAGCAACATAGATTTCACAAGCTATGTGACTTTAGCAGTACCAGCTGTGGGCATAGTGTTTCCTTCTTTTAGCCAAATTTTTCATGAAAGAGACTTTGTAGCATTGAGACTTAAATTTATGAAGGTTGTACTTCATGAGAACTTTCTCCACCTCTAGAGTGTTCTTGCCTTCTGTATTCTTGACCTATGAGGAAAACAGCATCTCTTGACTTGTATTTCTTAATACCCATTCTGTTCTCTCTTTGACCTATTAGCATTTTGGCCAAAGCTAAGCATCACATCCGGGTTTTAGTATGATAAACATACTGCAAGTCAGCCAGCTTGTAAGGAAACATTACCCTCATTGCTAATAATCATGAAAATACATTTAAGCATTCAACCAATTTACATTTAAGATACTCAAAAGACAACAATAGCTTTGCTGATGAGTATGAAAGTAAAATGTAACTCAAACACCTGGATGCTATTTACATTCAACCAGAATAGACACTTGGATAATAAAGTTGGCAAAATATGATCACAATAAACTAGAAATTTCATTTCTGGGTACTCACCCTGGAGGAAGTTACAGATAGATGCTCTAGAAAGGCAAAGAAAAAATAATGCAAGTTATTTTAAAGATTAAGGGTACATGAGGTATTATCTAATTTATGTATTATAGCTAAATGTTATGTTGGTAATAAAAAGTATGCCATGTATTTTTTTAAACAAAAAAAGACATGTGTAACATAAACATAAAGTATTGGGAAAGGAATCTTGAGTGTTCCTGTATAAGTTTTTAGCAGTGGTACTCATATTCTTCTTGCATAGAATTTTAAGTATATATTCTTAGAGGAAAAGAGTGCAGATACATGAAGATGTGTTGAAAACTGCTTATTCTAGAAGCAAGTATTGGTAAATTTTTGCCATAATGCTGAAACATCACAAATTTGAATGGTCAGATCAGAACTCCATATTGCAGCTGACATCAGCTAGATAGCAGTTCTATTTCTCCATTTCTCACCCTTGTATTGTACACAATTTTTGTACTAATGGTAAATAACCAGATTCATGCAAATTTTTTGTGGTTTAAAAAAAAAGGATAAAATAATGAATTGTTTTTTCTTAATGAACATTTACCAGTTAGAATTAGACAAACAAACAAACAAACAAAGGCACCACAATATGACTCTCAAGCTTCATTAAATGTGAAACACATAATTAATTTCTTTTCCAGCCATTCAAAGATACTTGTGTTGTACTGATTCATTTTAATTGAACTTATTACCACAAGCAGATAATAAGAAATATATTGAAGATATCCATCTGGCTTGCATCAGCAAGCTCACATTTCATTCTCCATGGCTGTCATAGGCCATACTAATTGCCTCATTTCAGTTGGTTTACAATCAGTATGATTTAGCTATTAATGCGATAAAATTCTTACTAGAGAGGAAGTTGATATTAAAAGCATAGATCTCTGACCTACCTCTGCTACCACTTCTGCACACATCCTTGGCATTATTAAAGTTATATATTTTTAAAGCACATAAATAAAAATCTCTTTCTCATGTGCATCATTTTAGGTTACATCAGTCATCATTCCATAGAGCTATTCCTCTGCCCAAGGAAAGACATGGTTTATGTTGGGCTTTTCAGTTCATTAAATGTTTACTTCCTTCCTGAATGAAAATAGATTTTAAGTGTCTAATTGTTTAATAAATAAAAACAAGAGCAAAATTAGCCACCCTATCTCTTGCTCATATCTTTGAACTTCATGTGGCTTTATTGTTTTGTTAGATGGGAGGTTTTATGGGCATGCGATGTTTCAGAAGCAGAGGGCATATGGAGTATGTCTGCTTGTATTAAGTAACCTCTCTCCTTTTGTTAGAGAGGTGGCCCATTGGATAGGAGGCTGTAACACCTGCTCCCAACTCTGAAAGAGAAGTTTTGATCTTTTATAAACCGTGAACCAGAAAGGAACTGAATAATTCAGAAGTGACTCTCCCCTTCCTTTCTTGGCATTTGTTTTCTGCACCGGTGAGAGGGGCATGACTCTCCCAAAAGAGCAGCCTCGCCCAACCAGGGTTGAATTTCTCTGGCTGTCATAGGCAATCAGATCTTAGAAAAACACTCACAAGACTCTAGGCCTTGAGGTTAAATACAGAATCTGACCAAGATGAAAGCAAGTTAATTAACATTTCCATCATCTCTCTGTGATTTACTTTAGCAGGGGCCGTTTCTAAAAGGTTAAAATGGTTTTCTCTGTTATGCATGCATTTGAGGAGCTGAAAGTAGGTTCCTGGGTTCATGATGTAAGAGAGAAAGTGTGGGCACAACGTGGAGCAGCGGTGACTTTTCACGTGCACTTCTAGCAAGTCTATAATCAGTGTGCAAAAGTATAAGACATGTTATTAAGTGAAGATTAACAACATCTAATTTGAAGATTTTCCAAACTGGAAAACATGTCAGTTGTGACCTTACTAATTTTTCCTCTTTTCCCTCTTAGGAGCAGGAAAAGTTTGGATTCTACTTTACCAATTAAGATGCACAGGGTCTAATTAACAGTGCCTCCTCCTCCATATATATCCTTCATCCTACCCTTATCATTGCTGGTACAATATTTGTCTGTCTTCATTGGCTTTGCATACAGCATAGAAAGAATATTTGGTCACTGTGCTGTTTATTTCAGCTTTTCTTAATGCATAAGACAAATATTTAAGAATAAAGGTCAGTATTATTGATGAGGAGACTCCCTTATGCAGTTCCAATATATGAGGATAGCCAGGTACAGTCCTTAACCGTGTCCTTCTTAGGCTACTGTGAGCCACAACCACAAGCACCAGAACAGTATAGGAAATTTTAAATAAACATATAACCCCTGACTGTTACCCATACCCACATCGCCAGAAGATCCAAGGAAGGGACCAGGAATATTCCTCTTTTACTAGGCAAAAAAAATGTTCTTTAGTAAATGCTGCAAGGCTAGGAGCTAATGATGTAGAGGTGAATGATAAACAGAGACAAGTTTATTCAAAGAATGTGTATAGTTACTTTTCTCATTGCTACAACAACATACTAAGCAAAAGCATCTTAAGAAAGGATGATCTTATTTTGGCTTCCAGTTTGATGCTATAGTCCATCATAGTTCATCATGGAGGAATGTCATGGTGGCAAGAGCTGGAGATGGCAGGATCACGATGTAACCATAGGAAGCAGGGGCAGGTAGATGCTTCTGGTTGGCTTGCCTTTTCTCCTTCTTATTTAGTCTGGGGCACTGATCTACAGATTGATATTGTTCACATTTAGAACATATCTTTCCTCTTCAATTAACCCAATCTATTAGTCCCTTTTATACATGCCCATAGGTTTGTCAACAAGGTGATTCTAGAGCTCATGAAGTTAGCAATCCATATTAAGAATCACTGCCTACAAGAGATATGGAGAAAGGAGATTGGGAAACTAGCAAATGGAGTAAATATGAAAATAATAAAAAAAAATTAACAGATCAATAAAATACATAATGTCAAGAAAAGTAAAAGTAGGAACTAGAGATGAATCAGAAGTTAAGAGAATTTGATCTGTAATCATGAGGACTGGAGTTCCTTTGGATCCATGTACCAATATAACAAGCTGGGTGTTCTCACAAACACCTGTTATCACCTTAAGTCCTAGCTGAGGAGGGGCAGGAAGATTGATGGGGCCCAGTAGTTTCCAGATTAGCATAGAAAACATGAACCCCGGGTTCAGGGAGAGATCCTGATATAGTAGAATAGACAAAGAATGCTAGACATCCTCTTCTGGCCTTCATGCACAAGTATACACATATAAACATTCAAAAACTCACATACAGAAATAAATACTTTTTGTGTAAAGTAAGGTCTGAAGAGATGGCTTAGCAGTTAAAAGAACTTGCTGCTTTTTTTAGAGGAACCGTGTTTGATTTACAACACCCATGTCACGTAGATCCCAACAGCCTATAACTCCAGCTCTAGGGAATCTGATACCTTTCCTGGACTCCACAGTCATCTGAACTCATGTGTACAAATCCACACACACATATGCACAAATGCTAAAATAATAAAAATAAGACTTAGGAACGCTAAAGAGTTAAAAGCAAAAGTAATGCCAGAGTCGTGTAGCAACCTCAAGGCAAGACACTTCCTCAATCTACACATGGACTGTGAAGAACAGACAGGAGCTGGGAGGATGCTGCAAGGGGAAGCAGGAGCAGTAGAGAATGTGGGGGATGAGAGGAGAGAGAATCACAAATGCACACTCTGAAAAATAAATGCCACAAGGTATCTAATACCTTATGTGCTCATCTTAAAAATGTTTTAGAACTTTGGGGGCTGGAGAGATGGCTCAGCAGTTAAGAGCACCGTCTGCTCTTCAAGAGGACTGAGGTTCGATTCCCAGCACCCACATGGCAGCTAACAACTGTCTGTAGTTCCAGTTCCAAGCACACACCAAAGCAAATACATAAATAAATAAAGTTTTTTTAAAAAAAATGTTTTAGAACTTCAAGGACAGAAAAATAGAGTGCAAACCTGAGGTGAGCTCCCATCATAGGGGAACACACTGAAGGACTGCTGGACATGTTCCAGGAGCTGTGGACACTAAAGTGGTTGTAATTTCTTGGTAATCGAAATAAAACAGAATCTATGAACTGGAGCTAACTGATCTTGATTAAAAACTTCACAGGGAATTGTTATATCTTTAAGAAAAATTTGGAAAGTGATTAATAGATGCATAAAAATTGTATTATGTATTAGTTATACAAAATTTTTAGTAATTATGCAAAATATCTATACATTATTTATGGATATATAAGAAATAGATAATCCCATCATTCAAAGAGATCCACATTTTTTAAACATCTGTTTTAGAACAGGTAAAAGTGAATGGATTTCATCCAGAAACCCTTTCAGAGAGCAACTAAATCATTTATATAAATACGCCACTTTGTACAGTTCATTAAAAAAATAATTTTTTTATGTGTTTGTATGTTTGTGTGGGGGTATATACATATGAATACAGGTAAACTTGGGAACTCAGAAGAGGGTATCAGATCCCTGGAGCTGAAATTGAGGGTGTTTATAAGCTACCTTGATTGAGATCCTGGAAAACAAACAAAAATGGTCTGTTTGAACAGTGTGTGCTCTTAACATCTAAGCCGTCTCTCCAGCCTCCAGACCACTTTTTGCAATATTGTTCTGTTGCAGGTTAAAATTTCCATGTGGCTTGTGTAGAGGACAACAATGTCAGTGGTGGAGGTAGACCTTTAGTTATTACTTCCTTTCCTTAACCTTTTCCTATTGAAATTTCTTATCAGCAGCACTGGGCACTGCTGATAACATGCAGAGTGAATTCTGATCATATGAATCACAAGGGGATAGATTAAATGACAGAATCAGCATTCAGAATTACCTTGAAAAGATCATCTTGGGAGCCAAATGTGACAAGTTTCATTTTAATCATCATAAATATGGATTTGCATTCAAGTTCTAAACTCATGATGAATTTCAGGGTCAGGCTTGTGTTAGAGGTTTTAGTTGACCATAAAGCAATTGATGGCTCAATTACACTCTATGCTTTCTAAAAATGCAAATTAAATCTAGAATGTAATGCAATATCCTAAGCAAAAGAGTGAAACCTTTAAGATCAGCCATAACACTCGGGGCAATAAAACCAGAGAGGAATATTGCTTTTAATTCCAGATAGACATTAAGATTTGAAATCAGCTTGAGGAGTGGCATCTGGGATAACAGCCATGGGAAGTCAGGCTCGCTATGCTACAGAAGACTCACAGAGGACAGAAGGGGGAGGGATAGTCATTATTTACAGACATTTAAAGAGCTTTGAAACTCTAGGTGACCTGAGAGGGTAGGGGCAGAGGAGATGAGAGGTAACTATGGGAGCTTATTCATGCCAAGTAAAAAGTAAAGCCAAAAACAAGTAGGCCACTGAAAATATAAAATTTCTGATTTTTCTGTTGTCATTGACATTCATTTCAGACTGGGTCTCTGATCTGGAGAAAGCCTGCAGAAAGACTCCATGCATCAGAGGGAATGTATGGTCTGAGTGGTCTATTGAGGAAATTTCCTATTCAACTCAGCTTTCTCAGGACCTTTTCTGAATAAACATTGACCCATGAGCTCCTCCAGTCTCTGTCTCTGAAATGCTAGCATCCTGTGATTTTGATCTCTGCCCTAGTGTTTTCCTAATCCCAGAGAAATGTGTGCTCCTACTTATAATTGACTTTGTTTCCTGATTCCAGACACTTATGGAATTGTTTTCATCCTTTCTGGCATCAATTTAGCTATTATCAGCAATTCAATGTGTGTTTTTATATAATTTTAAAAAGGTTGTTCTACAGCATGGAATACTATTGTCCCAAGTAACATATTTTAAAATAGTATCCAGTAAAAGTAACTATTGTATATTTAATTATGTGTTGGGGGCTTTATGAAGTCCAGTAACTAATATCCTGTTCAAATGTCTAGGCTTAGAACTAGTTGAGAGTAAATCATACAGTTAGGCAGATGTCAATTACAATTAATTGTATTACTTTGCTTCCAGTTATTAAACTGTTAGGTAAATCTAAAGTGATCATGTTAAGAATGTGAGAAAACTGGAGAAGTGGATATTTCAACTCTCTATATTTATGATTCCACACTGAATCTGCATTTCTCTCCTGTGTCTATAACAAGAGGTTATCAGTGGTAAAGAAACCCAGTTATCTGCATGGACGTGGGCTTCCCAGCAGCAGTCTGTGGTTAATTGGGACAAGAAAACACAAGTCATTATCTTTGAGAAATCTGAAGCAAATGGAGGCAGGTTGTCACCTCTCACCAAGAAACAAATTAGTCCTGTCTTTAGAAAAACTTTGCCTTTCCCAGCTGCTGACTGGGGATTCCTGTCAACTGCCAAACCAATGGGGCCACTGTAGATTAGCGATATTGAAATCATAGTCACAAAACACCCGCGAACCCATTTTCTCATTTTCATGAATATTTCTAACTGATTGAGTGGTGGGCTTGAATGACACAGTCCAGTCCGTGTGAAGCCTCAGCTTCGGAAAATCAAGGTGTCATTTCCCAGCTGAAATCATTAGTGAGCCATCTTCTGCAAAGAAGTTTTTGTGTAAAGGGGGAAAGGCCATACATTATAGACAAGGAAATGACCTTTTGGTTAACTTAGCTTTGTAGACTCCTTTCTGGGAAAGGGTGCAGTTCAACTTCAGCACAATAAAACAGAAGATATTGTACTAGCTTGTGAATAAAACTGGGAAAAGGCATGACTTTCTTTTTCTTCTTTGTAGATATGTGAAAGTGTATATGCATGTGCCCAGATAGCTATATATGCACATGTGTGTAGAAACCTGAAGACATCAGGTATCTTTTCTCAGTTGACATCAACCTTGATTTCTTTTTTACATCACTAAGTAGGTGAGGTTAGCTGATCAAGGAGTCCTACCTGTCTCTGCCTTTGCCAGGGATTATATGCATTAAACATCATCCTTGGCTATTTTTCATATGCATCCTGGGGATTGAACTCAGGTCTTTATACTTTCAAGGCAAATACTCGACTGACTGGGCTGTCTCCTTAGCTTCGAAGATATAACTGTTTGAAACTGTGAGATAGAAATGATCACAGCACAGGAGAAAGAGCTGCACTTGTATAGGTTGGTCCTGAATCTATTAGTGATGAACTGGTGAGCTGATAAGGAATAGCTTCCAGACTGCAGTTTTCTCACCTCGAAAACAAAAAGCTTTTCTCATGGAGAATTAAGTCTCTTCTCTTAAATTTCTAAGAAACCAATGAAATGAACCAAAACACTCTCAATTTCAACTTTCTTTGTAAGTCTACAAAAACAAAAAGTCTATCTGGAAGTATAACTCAGCTTCCTGGTAAAAAATAAGATGAAGTCTCTGATTTGCAAGAAAGTTGCATTATGGGAACATTTATTTTAAACAAATTCAGGTTATGATCTCTGAAAGGAAAGGAGAAAAATTACAGTTTAATCAGTACGAACAGTTTTACCAGCCAGTCCATCTGCAAGAGAATCAAATTGCCACCCTGAATCAAATTCCAGTGTTTGATGACATGCTGATATTACTCAATACAGTCTCCAAACACAAATAGTTACTCCATCTTTTTCTCTTCTCAGAGCTCATCAATCCAGAACTCCAGCTGACCAAATAGCCACATCCTTTAAACATTTGTCTGTGCCCCTGCATGCTTGCAAATATACATAAAACCTTCTACACCCATTAGAGTGGCAGCATCCCACTGCTGTAGCTCTCCAGGGTGGGAATTCTACCTCAGGATTCTGTTCTGTTACCACAGGATTCTGTGGCTGGTTGAAGCCTATCTGGAGACAAGGTGAAGGTCACCCTTTCGAAACCTGGGAGGGGTTCCTAAAATTCTTTGAATCTCTTACAGGGTCATTCTCCTGTCATGAAAGTCGCACATTTCCACAGGTAAATACCTCTATAGAGCCTTCTGGGTAAAATTTAAGCATCATAAAAGCCTTCCTTCCTGACATAAACCTCTGGTTTACACACACATACACATGCATACATTCACATATACATGTATACCAATATGTATATGTGCCCACGCAGTTGAACATACATAGCTATATGCATTTATATCACATACATGCAAAAAAGAAAATATGGAATATTTTAAAATCCATTACTGGGGGCCTGGAGAAACGCCTTAGATGGTAAGAGCATATGCTGTTCTTGCAGAAAATCCAAGCTTGGTTCCAAACACTCACATCAGGTGGCTCCCAGTCACTTGTAACTCCAGATCCATACCATCTGATTCCCTCATCTGGCCTCTATGAGCAGGTGCACACACACAGAGTACTCATACAGACACTCAAGCCCACATACATGCATCTAAAAAAAAATCTTTATTTAATTTTATTTTATGTGTGTCAGCATGAAGGTGTCAAAACCCCCAGAAATGGAGTTGTAGATAGTTGTGAGCAGCCATATGAGTGCTGGGAACTGAACCCAGGTCCTTAGGCAAAACAGCCAGTGCTATTAACCACTGAGCCATCTGTCTAGCCCTAAAATAAATCTTTAAATTAAATACTGAGTAAATTTTTAAGTAGAAGACCAGGGAACAAAAGGTCCTCAGTGGAGAATAGCCAAAGCGACATGAATTGGACAGGCTTGGTATTACATTCTAAAAGTACTCTTAGGAGATCTATTACATGGGACAAACTACTTTAGAAGTTTTAGGGTTCTTATCTATACATTGGAAAATCTGTCTAGTTATAAAAATTAGGATGAATATAACATATAGGTTATATATAAAATACTTAATAGCAAAAAAAATACTAATCAGCTCTTGGTGTCTTGATGTCTAACAAACCACCCATCATTGTACAAATATTCTGTACTGGTCTTCATGACTTCTACTGCCAGTTACCAACAAACTGTATTTCAAAGTTTATGCCTTTGTGTATTGCTAAATGTTTCTAAGAAATACACTGAGATCCATCAGTGGTTTTTTGGTTTTTGGTTTTTTGTTTTTCCCAGCCTGGAGATCTGAGAGATTAGTCATTCCCTTCTCAGGCAAAAGTAAACTATCATTATATATCTACTCCTTGTATTTATGTTGTTTACTCTCATGCAAGTCTTACGATACCTACAAATCAGTGCAGTCAGCAGGCAAAACTGTAGTGTGGTGAGCTCTTTACCAGTTCTCAGACATACCAGTATCCACCCGCTCAGAATCCTTCCTCTATGCAGAACAGTGATGTGGGCAGCTGAGGTGTGTGATTGATCTCTCAGTTACTTGTAAATTCATCAAGGAACAGATATAATTTCTATGTATCTGATTAACCTTCTCTGTGAGATTACCATCCCTTCTGTAATGCCAGCAACTTATTCTTCACTCAGAAAGATGGATATCAGCTCATTTTAATCAGTACCCTACAAAAAGTGTCACCTGGCTTTGCCTGTGGCTAACTATAATGTCTGCCCTAGATGGTCCTATCATTTGTCAAATTACTTGGTTTTATTTAAAGCACCTAGGAAATGAGCTTGCCTTTATTTTAAGACAGTATGCAGAACAAGGCATTAGGTTAATAAAATGCTTGCTTGTTTTCTATCTAAAGAGAGAATATGAATGGAATTTTTAAAATAATCCTTTTGCCCATTTCCATTATACAGCAGTGGCTTGGCAGTTCATATTCTATCATGTGAGCCAGGGGAGTCCCAGCATAAGCCCTAAGTATCTCACAATATAGCAATATAAGAACAAATAGTAAAGCATTAAATAGTCATTTTGTGAAAATCAGAATATACAGAGTATCATAGATATACTAAGACAACAGAGATAAACCAGGGCTGCCTTGGGCAAACAAGGACATATGTCTACCCAAAGTTGAGTAATTGGGATGCTTGAAATAGTGGTATTCCTGAGAAGTACTCATTTTCTGGGGCCTCACTGAAGAGCCCTTTGAAATACAAATTAATCTCAGCATATTATTCAGCCGTGTAGAGAATGTACGGTTCCATGTTTAAAACAATGGTCTCTTACAGAGGATATGAGGTGCTCATTGTTAGGAAGGGGTTTGGACGTGAAGTCTGGACAGTTTTCATCAAGCCCCAAACCTCCTTCACTGTCAGTTTAAAGGGAATGCTGAAACTTCCTATCTGATACCACCATTTGAGGGCACAATGAGTCAGGCAGAGAACTGCCTTTCCCTACATGAATTTGAGGCAAAAAAAAAAAACCCCACAGGATGGTGGTATTTGATCTTGCACAGAACCTCCAAAGAAAGCAAGCCAATCCCAGCAGGCATTTCTGAAACAGCAAGTCATAGAAGCAAGGTTTACCCTGAGCACAAAGTAGAATCTCTTATAAAAGCTGACAGTATTCTCAGATCATTAATCATGATCAGGAAGTCCAAAATACATAGTGCTTGAGAACTTCTGAGGTGGGCTTTGACTCCTCCCTTCAAAACACTTCTACCCTCTTCTCTAAGCTTCAGATCCTGTCTCTGTAATGTGAGACCAATATTACCTGCAATCTACAAGGCAACATAGGAAGGAGAATGCTTAACATATTCCCAGACACAAAGATAGTGCAAAATGACAGGTTTTCAAGTTATTTGTAAAGCATGATAGAAGTCCTCAAATAAAGAAATAATAATGAGATGAAAAGGTTAATTAACCCTATCAGATTTCTACATACTGTGTATATATGCCAGATTATCACCCTGCCTCATATAAACATGTTCACACTTAATAAATGTTTTTTGAAAAAATAATGGTTAAAAAAGTAAAATGCTACCTGTAGTGATTTGATCATTCCTCATGTCTGTACATCGACTTACTATGTCCTGCCTCATAAGTCTATGCAGTTCCTTTTTATTTTAAGAAAGGTGAGCTCTTTCTGGTCTGGGGCTTATTCACATATAAACCAACATATATGTTCACACACAATCACTCCAATACACACAAAACAAGCACACGGAGAGCTAGAGAGACAGAAAGAGACACACAGAGAGAGAGAACAGGGAGTCAGAGAGAGCCCTCCTGTCACAGGACCTGAGTACTGGGATAACAGGTGTGTGTCACCACAAACTGCTCCAAAGTCCTTTAACTATGATTAGGTTCATATTATAAAATATATAAGACAGTCTGTGGGGCCAGTCTAACTTTGGAAACTCTAAGTCATGTAGGGAATGTATGTTCTGTGTTCCATGTTTGAAAAACACAATCTAGATGATTCCTGGGGAATGATGCTCATGGTATCTAGCCTACACACACACACACACACACACACACACACACACACACACACAAAGAGAAGACCTACAGATCAAGATTAAACTTCTCGGCTACGCAATTATGTGACCCTTGCTTGAGTTATACTTTCTACCTCACAGTCTTATGTTTTCTGAATTCAAATCCCCCCTACAGAGACAGAAAGAAAAATAAGAATCTCACATTTCTAAAAGGCTCAGCATAAATAGCAGCTTTCCTGCTCCTCCTCTCCCCTTTCCCCAAGGCGACTACCTCCCCTCACTCGGCCTTTGCTCTCCTCCAGTGCAGCACTGATTTTCATCTTAAAGTAACATTCTCCAATTCATATCTTTTGATACTTTGATTTCAGAGATTATCTTCTGATTTATAAAAATCAAGTTCTAAACTAAACATATAGGGTACATCTTCAATCTCTGCTACTCCAGAGGCCACAGAAGAAACTTGAGGTTGACCACAACCTGGCTTGCATAGTTCAGTCCTGCCTCAAATAAGTAAATATGTCTCTAATTGTACTTTATACACTTTCCCCAGAATAAATAAATAATAATTCTGGCTAGCTCATTAATCTGCGGCTACAGTTATGACAATACAGTGTTGTTCCCAAGGAAGTAATATACCAACCTATGATTGCTTCTCTCTCCCTCTCTCTTTTTCTTCCTTTCTCCCGTTCCTTTTTTAAGGCAGGTTTTCCCTATGTAGCAGTCCTGGATGTCCTGAAACTCACTCTGTAGACTAAGCTGGCCTCAGACTCCGAGATCCGCCTGTCCCTGCCCCCCAAGTTTGGGGATTAAAGGCAAGTACCACCAATACTTGGCTTTTTTCCATTCTTTCTTTAATTGTATTTCTATTGATTAATTTAATTACTTATCATGTGTATGTTGGTGGGGTGGGGGGAACATGCATGCCACCGGTGCCTAAACTGAAGTCAAAAGATACCCTGTGGGAGTCAGTTCTCTCTTTCCACAATGTGGTCCTGGGATTGAATTCAGGTAGCCAAGCTTGGCAGCAAGCTCCTCCACCTGCTTAGCCATCCCACCAGCCCGCTTCATTCCTTCTTTCTGCCTTTTCGAGCAGTCTCTCTATTACTTTTCTAAAACATTAGTGTTACTAAAGCAAACCCCAAGCTTCTGAACTATTTTCCAAAGCAGAATAGGGTTCTGTGTGCTTTGTTGGTTTTTCTGTTATGTATTTGCCTGACGTGTGTGTGTGTGTGTGTGTGTGTGTGTGTGTGTGTGTGTGTGTGTGTACATGCACATAGTGTTGGTGTTGGTATTTATGTGACTGTGAACACCCCATCTCCTTGGCCTCTTGTTTAGTTTTTGAGACTAATCTTGCTGTGTTTACTGGCCTAGCCTGAAACCTACATCCCTCCTATCACAGTAGCTGAGTTACAGGAATTATAGATGTGTATGTAGCACCATAAACTACTCAAAAGTTCTTTAAAAATTATGAAATACACACTATAACACATCTTTTTCAATGGTTAGCTTTCATGTCAACTTGACCCAGAATCACCTAGGAAGAGACTGGAAGAGAGATTTTCCCCATTAGTTGGTCTATGAACATATCTATGAAAGGGTATCTAAGTTAATTGGTGTGGGAAGAGCCAGGTCACCGTGGATGTCACCATCCCTTAAGCAGGAAAATGGGGAAACAAGCTGAGAACACACAAACAAACCAGTGGGCAGGCGTGCCTGTGCTCATTACTATCTGTGACTATGAATGTTGTATGATTGGCAGCATTAAGAGTCGGCAACTTTAACTTCACTGCATCTGTGGATTGTAACCTGGAACTGTGAGTTAAACTAAACTCATTCTCCTTTAAGATGCTTTTCTTCACGGTACTTCATCGCAGCATCAGGAATACAACTAGTCCATCTTTCTTGGTTGTTACTTTACCATCCTCCTGGAAATTCTAAATACCTCCATTCTATTTTGGATTTCTCATTTCGTGGATCTTGTATTTTCTCTCCCTTCCCCTCACCCCCGTTTCTCTGTTTCTTTAAGTATATATTATGCTTTTTTCAAAAGTCATTTGCCTCTCTTGAAGCTTTTTGTCTTTTCTCTGATACTGGATGACAGTTTATCTGGGAGTAGAATTCTAGGGTAGAAATAGATTTTCTTTTGTTTTTTGAAGATATTGTCTCACTGTCTTTTAAATTCCAGTGTCATTGTGGAGGTGTCTAAAGAAGTTTATGTTCATTAATATATATGATCTATGAGTAAAAGTTTATTTTACATGAATTTAATGTAATAGTCATTTCCTTGGAAAATACTCTCCAGCCTCATCAGAATTATTAGAGTTTTTCTTTTGGCTAATCGCTATTTGTAAATAGTACCCAGTGTGTCTTCTCCTTGGAAAGCATGAGTCTCTTTGGAATCATATTGAGCAGGAGAAGAGAAATCTCTGCATTAGACTATGTCAATATCTATCATATCTCCACTACCCTCAATTTGACCTGCTATTCTCTAGCTCAGAGAAACTCTTCCATTTGAACTGCTTAAAAAGGTAAAATCTAAGCATATTTCAGGGGTGGGGAAGTCTAGTTAACAGGGTGCATGGAATAGGTTAGCATTTGCAGGCCAAACTGCTGCTAACACCAATACATACAATCAGATCTGCTGCTATAGTTCTAGACCACTTGGGGATGTTTGGAGGCTACTGGACAAAGTTAGACATCTTCCCTGCATGTCTTTTCCCCCGACTGCTAGTTTAAGATTCAGGGTTTCTTCTTCACTGCCCATCTAATTGTTTTCCAACACCCCCAGTTTTAATAAGAATGCCTTTCAATCATAATTTCTACCTCCTAGATTTATGGCTTAAAAAAAATAAACCTCCACTAGTACTTAAAAAAGTTTTAACCATTTCCTAATTCAATTATAATAAAAAGGGAATGAGATGCCACAGAAAGAAACCAGCACAATGCTTACACATATTTCTTGTAATCATTTTTTATTTCTTTGTTATTATTCTATCCTTGTAAAGTCTTCCAAATGCATAAATTATTTTTGGTCATTTAAGAGCCAGATAGCACTCCTCTAGTTCACAAGTGTTTTTTCAGGTCACATTGTTTTAGGTTATCTATTTAGCCACTTAGTGCTTGAACTGAGCTTGTCAAAGAAACAGAGATGGAGCATGAGTGCCATCCAGCCACTAACATGATGAGACTTGCAAATCTGTGTTTAACATCATGTAAATACATGCCTGTTGTGGAATGCAGATCTTCAAGTCTAGTGACTGCTACTGAAGAAAGCATTTCCCTCTGGAAGGTTGCTCCCTCACCTCCCCAGGTGTCTTATCACTTGTAGAAAAACTAGCAGCATGGCTCAGGTGCCCCAGTGAGATGAGAAGTCTTACAGTACATGTAGAAATTTCTCCTGAATTTCTCCCAAAGCAGCCCTTTGTCCTTGAACAATCTCTGGCTTCTGGAGAATTATAAAACAGAAATCAAGACGATAAAAACAAAGGTTTGAAAGATTCTGTGCTTCGAAGCCAAATATGTCACTCATTTAAGCTATGCTCTGAACTTTCATGTCCCTCAATAAAATCTATTTTTGGCTATGCCCCATAAACTACTCAAATAATCCATTAGGGTGGCTGTAGAAATCGGCATAGCAAACGATCAGTGAGCTAGTTTAGTTATTCACCGGTTATTAATCTTTTTGGTTCAGGGTCATATTGTCCTGTCTTCAGCATTTTTCACAGTGTCTGATGATGTCCAGGATGTTAATGGAAGTCTGGAATGTGAATTCCATAAGCATAATAATCCTTTGACCTTATGTCAATCTTAGGATCATCTTTTCCTACTTGGTGTGTTACCCTTGCAAATGAGCAAGCACAGAGACACCTGTACTATTTGTCTAAGTATTTGCTCATTGTCATGGTGAGGAAATCTTCATACACAATGATAATTTCCTCATGGTTCATTCACTAGCAGCAAATTGTTGAGCATCTGTTATCAAGATTAGTAGCTGCCAATTCTATTTCTTCTATATTTTTCTTGTAAAGTTGAAGTGGGCATAGATACAAGTTATAAGTCCATGGTATTTCTTAGGAGAATTATATAGGCATATTTTTCTTTTCTAACTAAATTTTATTTGCTTCCCTCTCCACTTGTTGTGTGTTTGTAGATGCTGCCTATATCAGAAAATTTGTAGAATTAAAATGCTTTTGAACACAAGCACAAATGGGTTTAGTGATGATAGAGTTAGTGATTGATGATGGTGCTCATAATTATCATGATCATGAGCAGTAACTTTTATCAAGAACTTAAAAGGCTCATGATATTGTATGGAGTCATAAGACAATTCCAAATTAAAAATAAATTATCTAGAGATGGAGAAGATGAGTTACTCAGTGAGGAACAAACTCAATTGACACGCATGAAGACTTGAGTTTGTATTCCCAGCACCCAGATGAAAAAACCAGGTATAGTGGTACAGACTATACCTGCTTTAGTGATGCAGGACCAGAGGAAGCAAAGACAAATGCATCCCAGGAGTTCACTGGCCAGCCAGCCTAATCAAATCCATGAACATCAAGTTAAATAGGGACTCTGACTTAAAGTAGAGTTTAAAAGTTATTAAGAATGATATCCTGATACAAAATACTGACCTCCACAAGTGCCCACCTGACAAGTGCATCCTTATACATACATCTACACAATCACCACAGAGGGATATATAAATAAATAAGAAATAAATTAACTAACTTCCAGGTCAAAAACCTTATCTGGAATCAGGAAATTAATAAGAAGCACAGCCAAAATTTGTATCTAAATATTTCTGACTCAAGAGTTGAGATTTTGTTTTTGTTTTTGTTTTGTTTTGAAATTACTTATAGTTTCTAAGAGCACCCACCCTTTTATCTGAAATTTAACATCTCTGGTTGTCAGACTTGACATAGAATTTTTCCATTTAGATCAAAATGATACAATTATCTATTGTTACATAAGAAAGAGATTATTTCACTCAGGAATTAGGTCATCAATGAGCTCGATGTTTGAGGTTACATGGGGTATTATGGCCATTGGGTGAATTCACACATTTATTCTAAGCTAAATGTGGAAGTGCCTTCCATTTGGTCACCTTCTTAGTAAAAGTTAGCACATAATTGCAGGAAAAGAGTAACCCAGCAGTCTTATTCAGCTACAAATGCTGTATAACACAGTAAGGGCTGCCCTACCAAAAAAAATGCCTATTGCTTATTTAATAGCACAAATATTATGGGAGTTACCAATCACTGTCTCCTTGAACTTCAGACTTGCTCCACAAATGGAAGTCATGCCTGCTACTATTAACTGGGTCAAGAACATATGACTGAGTTGTCATAGACCCTAAGCAAGAAGCTCTTGCCATTATTTCTCTACATGGACATAATATGAAATTGCCCTATAAGTATTTAATCTTTATAAATTAGTGTATCTCTCTTTTTTATGTAATTGCACATCAAAACTATCTCAGTCAAAGACTCACATCATTGCAAATTAGTGTATCTCTCAACCCTCATCAGAGAACTTTCTTTCTGTATTAGATGGCAATTCATTCAGAGACTCACAGCTGGTCAGAGTGCACAGACTAAGGAACCGGAGAAGTTCTCAGCCCAAAATGAGACATAAATGTCACACTCCCTCTCCAACAGCTCAAGGAAAATATTAGAGAGAGAATGGAAAGATGTTAAGAACCAGAGGTAGTTGGTGACTGTGGCAAAACTGTTTCCTGTCATGGCAGGGCTGTGTGCACACAAACTTACAGTGGCTGGACTGAGAGTATAACACCTGCACAAGATCAAGCTTTCTAAAATCCCAGCAAGGATAGCTGAAGGACTCATGAATTTCCTCTCTAGATGAGGAACTATTCACATTTAATGGTTTCTCAGAAAGGGAGAGTCAGTTTTCTTCAGTGATACAGCCCAGCTAGGCTCCACATGCTCCAGTTGATGACCCAAAGGCCATGCATAAAAAGCAGCACTAAGTAGACCCAAGAGGTTTTTTAAAAGCATATATGAAATTAAAAGGGGGAAATGGTAAGGAAGACAAGGGATGATATGGAGAGAAGGGAATAGGGGAGGGGACATGGTCGAAGCACATAATATGCAGGTGTGTAAGACCCACTAAAGACAAACTATCACATATCAAGTGCTTATTATGTAGCAAGTGTTACTTTCAAAATATTTTATTAGTTTACCTATCAGTTCTGAAAGAATAAGAGATTTCCATTAACTTTAGGGAAACCAATGTACTAAGAAAATATTTATTTTCCTTGTGGTCAACATGCAAGTGGTAGAAATAGAGTTAAAATCTGGAAATTCTGTCTCCAGTGCCTGCAATCTTCACCCCTAATTCCTAAACTACCTGTCACTTAAGGGGTGTAATTTTCTTTTTTTTTAACCTCCTGTCAAGCCATTAGTATATTTGGCTTGACTGCTTGACTGCATTGACAGGCAATGATGCTTCCCTGCCTTCATGGAGTGGCTTTCTGAAGTGGTTTTCTATGTTCTCCATCTTGGATGCTTTCTTTACTCATCACTTTGAACTCAACCAGGTTCCCACTTCTTCCTCCTCCACCTTCTTAGACCTTAACTCCTGACAGTTGTTCTGGTTCCAACATCATGTCACATTCTTTCAGAGTAAAAAGAGAATTAGGCAGAGCTCATTTATACCTGTGCACTGGCAGCCGCCCAAGTGGCTCTTTCACAGTGAATTAAAATAAGCAGTGAACTGTAGTCATATTGGAATGGAAATCAGTAACTTACAGGGCTGTTGAGTCAACCAGGGGTGGGAACCAATACCTGTTTTTTTCCTTCTAATTAGCTGTGTGGCTGGTTGAAAATGATGGCAATATTGAAATCTATGTCATAGCCTGGGAAGTTCAACTGCTTATGTTTGTTCATCCTATGTTTCTATCGTGTGTGTGTGTGTGTGTGTGTGTGTGTGTGTGTGTGTGTGTGTGTGTGTATAGGCATGTGCACGTGTACAGTCTGTGTGCAGAGCTCAGAGAGCAGTATTGGGTGTAGGCTTCCACTTGTTAAAACAGGGTTTCTTTATTGTTACCTATGCCCAGATAGCTGGCTTCCAGGTATTGTCATATCTCTCCCTCTCATGTTCCCATAGGAATGTTGAGATCACAGGTGTATAGTAATACATGTGGCTTTTAGATTCATTCTGCAGCATCAGATCCAGGTCCTCTTGCTTATATGATGAACTCTTAACCCATTGGGCCATCTCCTCAGCCCTGTTCATTTTAGATATCCAGATCCTGTTATACCAGTCACTGTAAATTCTGAATGAGAGAGACGTGTTCTCTTATATTTTGGTTGTGAGCCTAGCCTTTAACGGCTGAGCCATCTCTCCAGCCCGAGAGACATGTCCTCTATCCTCACAATGCTCATATTTTAATGAGGTCTTGGGTACAGTCTCTCTTTTTTTAAAGATTATTTATTTATTTATTTATTTACTTACTTACTTACTTATTGTGTATACAGTATACAAAAGAGGGTACCAGATGTCATTATAGATGGTAGCTTGGAATCGAACTCGGGACCTCTGGAAGAACATTCAGTGCTCTTAACCTTTGAGCCATTGCACCAGCCCCAGGTACAGTCTTATAAGAGATTCTGACACATAGCAAACACATGACACATGAATACTGTCATGCTGACAAGTATGATAATATATATAAAATGGTCATTGTGCTCTTTATTATGGTTCTGTTAACTTTTGACTAAGAACCTGTAATAATAATTTCAGACATGAGAGCTAGACATTACTAAGTAATCTACTTGCTCATTTTTTTTATTCCTTCTCATCTACCAGGTAACCACACAACAAAGAAAAACTGCTCAGTAAACACATTGCCTGAGCACCTTGAAATACATCGTGCAGTGTTAACTCTGGCTGGGGGTAATAAAGGGAAACATTTAGCAAATTGGCAATTATTTTTGAATGCATAACATTAAAACTTCTGCTTAGAGACAAAGGATTATCACATTTCCAAGAAGTCATAAATGAAAGTTTATGGGATGAAAGTTCCTTATAAAAATTAAACATCACAGTTATTTCTTTTTATTTTTTAACCACCATTTTAAAGAAGTTGTCCTGTTTTCTATTTTATCTTTTTGGATGTGTGTGGTGTACATATATGTATATGTATGCATGTACATGTGACACATGTATGTATGGGTTTATGTACATGTAGAGGTCAGAGGTCAGCATTCAATGTCATCATCCATCACTCTCTACGATATTTTACTGAATCCAAAGCTCATTGATTGGCTATTCTAGCCAGCCAGCTTGCTCCAAGATCCCTTCTGTGCCGGAGAGCTCTAGGATTACAAGATGGCTTCTAACTCATCCAGCTTTTATATGATTCTAAGGATCCAAACTTGGATGTTCATGATTTCAGAGCAAAGAAATCCTCTATCTGCTGAACAATCTATCCAGTCTCAGTCTGCACTCATATTTTACTTTCTTCTCTTACTGGTGGTTTAGATTTTTTCCAAGTCCGTAGCTTTTCTCATCAGTTTCACAGTTACTTCTGGGTAATTTTCCCATGACATCCCTTCTTGTTGGAATGTACATTGATGCAGCCCTCTGGCTTGAAATGCCAGAATGTTGTTGGTGCATGAAGTGTCTTTGGATTTAGCGGCTAGCTTGAAGCATTTGGCAATCGAACATACACTCCTGTACTTGGGCATTCATGCTTGAGCCAGAAATTACTTTGTCATTTTTGCTGGCTTTTATAAAGCAGCAAGCAGCTAGCTGCCTTGGAATCATGACCATGACAGAACTCTTTTCCTTAGATGTCACCCTCTCCTAACTCTGAAGGAAACTGTTCCTTTTCTTCCCAGGTCCATCTTTGTCACCAATACTAACACTATTTGTATCTCACATCATGTAGCGGCATTTATGAAGCATATTAAAAATCCATTGATCTGTGCAATGATCTATAAAAATTTTGTAGTCCCCCTAGAGAGCCAGATGCCGTCACCTTGAAAACTGCAGATCAGAAATGCTAAATGACTTCTAAGTCGTGATTGATACACCATTGCTGGGTGCTCAGAGTTGACAACTGAGTTTTTAGTCATCAGGCAATGTGTTTACTACATTTCTTTCTAATTATGTTATTAGAAAAACTGACATTAGCCTTCCTGCTTTTCATTTAGAAAACGTCTTTTGCCTCTGGAGGTCTAACCACTAGCTGCTATGTCCATTTGAGCTCTGGCCTTGTTTGCTGTAAATTGTGTCTGGATTTCCATATGATGTTTGAGGTCTCCACCATGGCAGAATGTTCTATTACACCTTGTTACCCAGAGTGAATGAATTGTACTGGGATTACAAAAATGAGCAAGTCCCAGTATGGTGAGAAAGGAAAATATTACTCTCATGCAGAAGATAGATAAACAGGTTTTGTAAACTACAGGGCTCTCTGTAAGTTAAAAGATCCATATACCTTGCACATCGGGCCTGTTTAATGGATGGGTTGTGAATGATCTAAAGAGTGAATTGGTTTTTCTTACCTATATCTTTGTGAGTATTGGTTTATCAGAAACTGTAACAATTGACAAAGCCCTGTTCACTGTAGCCCAGGGGATCAGTTCAGGGCCTTGACATCAGTTAGACAAATAATGTGTATATATTTGTTAAAATTAAAGCTGTGGCCTTATTATCTTCTCTACCAATGATAAGCTTTTGGATTCTAATGGGTGAAATAAGTATGTAATTGTCTTTCAATTAAAATTTATTAATTAATGTACATTTAAATACATAAACGTGTACATACATTCACACGTAAGAACCTTTAAATGTTATCTTTGTTTAAATTTAAGTAAGTAGCATATTTCTGAAATGCGAAAGTTAACTGTTTTCCTAGCTGCATAGCTATGTCCTCTTCTGCCCTTTAATAAATCTCTTGCTAATGTGGTCTACCAACTGCTTTTGCTACCTTCTGCTCAGTATTGCCAGACAACGATGATAGAGTTGGTGTACTTTGCTTCTCATGATGGCAAAGGCCATCTGTCTTTTGTAGATGACTTAAATGTAGACTTGGAATATATGAGACTTTGGGTCAAATTCAAATGAGTTAAATTTCAGGCACAATTTTGATGAAGAGAGAGAGCAGCATAATGTTATTTTGCTCATTTTTACACTCCAGTATCCTCTTTTATCTCCTACCCTCTTCTACTGATTCCTTCTTCTCAGAAACCCCTTCTACTTTAATGCCTTGTGTGTGTGTGTGTGTGTGTGTGTGTGTGTGTGCGCGTGTGTCTGTATCTCTCTCTGTGTGTGTTTATGCCCACGCTTGCCCTGAAATGTGTGTGGAAATCAAAGATCAAAGAAAAACAAGGAAGTCAGTTTTCTCCTTGTACCACGTGGCTTCTAGGCATGAAACTCAGGTCGCCAGCTTGGTGTGCAATGTCCTTACCTGCTCAGCAATCAGGCCAGCCTCCTTTTCACTGTGATTTTTATGTGCGGGTGACTCACTGAATCTAGTTTGGGTTGTGTTGCCTGAGTATGGTTGGAAGTTATTTCTCATAAAGTGTTTTTTTTCTATTTTAATATCCTAAAGACCAGTAAATGAAATATTGCTTTATAAGAGACAGCCTATTTGGATTCTTTCATTGTTGCCTACCTGTCGTCCACTTCTTGGGACTCCTTTCTGTGTTTAGCACTTATGAGGTAGAAGGGTCCACTGCTCTTTATTCATATGTTTCTTCATCAGCTTCTGTATCTTTGCATCTTTTCAGACAGATTTCCCATTTGTCCTCCACCTCCACTGTTCCTTACAACGATTAAATAAAATTTTTAAAGGTTCTACATAGCTTCAGATTTGTATGTCTGCTCCACCTAATTTTCAGAACATGAAAAGTTGTGCCATGCCTCTGAAAATAAACTGAATTAAGTTGTTTTATACTTCTATGACCTTCCATTGATTTTTCTTTTCTTTTTGGGTCAGTAATTCTCAATGAAAAGAAAACATTCCCTTCTTCCACTGTGGACAACTGTACTCTTGTGCAGTGACCCTCGGACCTACTCCAGTGAGTTGCCCAGGCTTACAAGAGTATTTTCCAGTAATTGGCATCTCAAAATGTAGAGCACTGGCAAACCCTTACTTGAGAAATCTACTGGTTTTCATCCTCTGTTAGGTTTCCAGAATGGCTGCATGAATCCTACTATGAAGCAGGGAGTACATCAGTAAGAAGAGGCTCATTAACTCAATTTGTGATGTCTTGTCCAGCATGTGTACAAAGGGGCATGTCAGCTAGTGCCAGGAGCTGAGGAGCTATTAATAGTTGTTTTTTTATTGATAGGCTCTCAGAAAAAGATGCACTTAGAATTACAGATGGCCCCCAAGCAAACCAGCAAAAGTGGAACTGATTGCTGGGGATATGTGGGTCTGGTTTGGACTCTGTTCTGCAGAAAGGTTTAGAAATCAATCTTACCACACCAAATAAAGGACAGCCAGCTAATAATGCCCACCAAGGAATTAATACCCTCTATCTTAAGCTCTGTGAGCTCCTCCAGCGAACTCTTTTCAAATCTATAAGCAAACACAGACATATGCTTTAGAATGAGAGAATTATCACCTCTTTCTCCAAATCCTTAAACTCAAGAAACTGAAAACATGAGGAAAATTGCTGACAGGAGCAAGTTAAACAGAATTCAGAAATGTGTTCTCATTCTGCGAGGTTGCAGCACCATCTACTGTCTGAGATATGAATTCTTCCTTTACACTGAACCTGAATGTGAATGGCATGGGTGCGCCAGTGGTATTTTGCTTGTAGGCAAGGGAAAAGCTTTGTCTTAAAAAAAATTCATTGTCACTGTCTCAAGAAATGCATGTTGTTTCTTTTGGAGTCTAGGTAAATACTCCTTTATTTTTGTACAGTAGATGCAGCAAATGTCTCTCATATGCATGACTTTCTCATGTTTATCTCTAATCAACAAAGACCTAACCATGCCATATTTTTGCATAGTTTAGAGTGTGATTCACTCCTTTCTTATTGGCGCTAATGAGATTCCTTTGGGACCATTTTGCCCAGTGACTCATATGGGATTACTTATGTGTAATAAGTGAAAGAAGCAGATCTATAATTTTTCTTTCTTAATAAAAAAAATTCTAATCATTACTTGATGTAAATGTGTATGAACCTTTTTTAAATCTTCTATCACAATCAAAGGGATGCCAAAGAGTGGTTCAAATTATATTTTACCTTAAAGATACTCTCTATTTAATTTGTCATTGAGAAGAGTCTTTTTGAATGTCCTTTCAGATTCTAGTTACTTTTAAACCATAAAGAAAGCTTCAAAAAGAAAATGTCAAACCCAGATGATAAATTTAGCCAATTCTCCACTCGTTCCCCCAATTACATACTTGCTAGTCTTGTTTAAGAATATTTTCATTCATTACCCTACCACAGCCAAGGTCTTGGTTGTTATCTGTGGCTCACTATACCATCAAAGGCCATGCCTATGCCAGAGGTCTGGGCTGCGACCTAGAAACAAGGTGACAGGCCCACGCCATGTTGGTATCTGAGAGTCATACTTCCAGGAGGGCCATGCCAATCTGAGTAACCTGTGCTATGACCTGGAGTCATTATGTTGTCAGGGTCAGGTATAGGTTATACCGCATTCACAGTCTGAGTTGATGTCCATAACTCCTGATACTGCCAAAGACAGTGCTGATGTCAGGCATATGAGCTGCTACCTAAGGCCATGTTGGTGTCCATGAGTTGCTCTGCTGCAGGGGACATGCTAATCTGGGTGGCCTGTGTTGCCACCTGGTGCCATGGTGACATCTGAGCCCAGGCTGCTGCCTGGGAACATGTCTGGGTCTCTGATCCAACTATAGTTAGGGTCTGTGGTATCTGTGGCTTGTGGCATTATGAAAGACCACATAGATGCCTGGGGTCTGGACCACCATCTTTAGCCATGTTGATGCCCAAGGGCCATGCTGCCACTGGGACCATGATGTCATCTGGGCCAGGGTTGCTGCTAAAGGCCATGTCTAGGCTCATGATACTACCATAGCCAGAGTCTGAGATGATGTCTGTGACTCCTATTACCATCAAAGGCAATTCAAACACTAGGAATTTGGGCTACCACCTGTGGCCATGTTGGTATCCAAGGGACCACACCAATCTGAGTGGCTTATATAGCAACATGGTGCTGAGCCCTGGCTGCTGCTGTCGGTCATGTCTGTGGTCTAACAAGAGCGAAGGTTTGGGCTGATGTATGAGGCTTATGTTGCCACAGGGGATCAGAGGAACCATGCATATTGAAATCTGAGAACTGTGCTGAGCCAGCCCTGTTCATCACTGGCCATATCTAGACACTGTAGCAGGAGAGCAGACACCACTCTCCCTGCCACTGGAAAGATTATCCCAGCACTCAGGAGAGATGACCCCACCTTTCACCACAGGCATGAGAGAGCTGACCCTGATGACATGGGCCTAGGAGAGCTAGCTCTGCCCCTTGCCTGAAGGAATGTTCCCAATGTCTGGGACCAACCAGCTCAGCTAACACCCAGACTCACATACTGGGCCTTGAATTGGCCTTCCCTAACAGCTGCTCCACCTGTGACCTGCTGGAGTACCCAAAAGGATAGGTCTTGTAGAACAATAATAGCAGGATTTCCATGACTGAAGGCAAGAGTAGGATGTCTGAGAGGAGTTTTGATGAGGGTTCAATGACGATGGTGTGACAGAAGTCCTGAACCAGACCAATAACTCAATGCAGTGAATATTTTGTGGGTGGAGCTGCTTGAACAACAGGTTATACTACATGACATATTGCAGCTCCACCACTGGGATGAATGAAGAGGTGTTGAAAAGATGGGAGAACAAGGCGGGTGTTTTGTTTGTTTTGTTTTGTTTTTAACTAATTTGGGAGGGCGTACTACAGGGGTGAGAACTAGGAGGTGAGCAGGATTGAGGTGCATGATTGAAAATTTCCAAAGAATCAATAATTATGATTTGAAATTTTTATTTTAAAAAAGGAGTATTCTTATTGATCATAGACACCTGGACACCTTCACGAAACTCTTTGCATTTAGAAAGACATCCCCATCTGAGAGACCTCATGACTTCAACACATCATAGACCTAAAGCAAGGATGTTTACTTTCACTGGTGGCATGCAAGAAGGAGTAAGCGAGTGGACTGTTATTGACTTCCAGACAAGTTATAGTTTGTTCTTAAAAGCAATATCCTGATATCTATATTTGAAATAAAACTTGAGAGGTAACCATTGGGATGTCATTAGAATGATTCTCATAACAAAGTAGGTACTGTCTGCCACACATTAGGACCAGGAAAGTTCATCAACCTTGATAATCACAAGAGTGCTTGCTATACAACAGACCTGCCACCTTCAGTTGGCTTGTGACATTTCTGTTTGTGTCAGTCACTCTTATTAAGCTGCTCTGTTTGGTATTTATTTTCTCTGCTCCTTGATAATAGACCATAAGTACTCTGCTTAGAGGTGATTTTTAAATTGATTTACAAAGGAGTCTCCAGTTTCTATTAGGTCTGATTGGGGTGTTTATATTTGTGTCATTTATTGAGTTGCTCAAAGAACCAAGAGAACAATTAAACACCTGAAGTCAGGAAAGTAAGTGTTCATGCACTGCTGTCCTCTTATACAGGGTTAAGGAGACCTGGAGAACAGTGTTGTGCCCTGCACTGCCTGGCATGCAAATGAGTGCAGTTCTCACTAGTCAGCGTTCCTTTCATGCTGGTTTTTGGGCAGCATCTCTGTATTCTTAATATTACCAACTTATTTTTTCCATTCTTGTGGTTTGCTAGGAATGGAGCCAGTATTGAAGACAGGCAGATCTAAAAGAGCATCACTCAAAGGGAGACTTTAACTGCAACTATGTGCTGATTAAGATTTGCAGGCTGGCCCTGCTTGGATAAAATAGGGTGCCTGCTGCACCAATTTTAGAGATAGCTGCTAATCCTACACCCTTTTTGGGGAGACAAGTACTCCTCCCAATTCAGGATTGCATTTCATAAATTCCTGATTTCCTTTTCTTTATCCTGTTTTCATCATGTTCTTGTTCCCTACAGTTGGCAGGGGCAGAGGGAAGGACATTGTATCTATAATTAGCAATAATAAAACAATGTGGAAAAAATCCGTGGATTTCTCAAGAACTCCCCTGTACCCCACCCATCCTATGTTCCTATTCAACTTCCCAACAGAATGTATTGTTTTCCTAAGTAAATCAAGAATAAAAGTACAAACTGGATGTGTGTGTGTGTGTGTGTGTGTGTGTGTGTGTGTGTGTGTTAAAATGAAGAATCTAAAACAGTGGTCAAGAAGTGACAATCAAGTAATCCTAGCACTCAGGTGATTAAGACAAAAGAGCAGTTCCAGGGCAGCCCAGCCTACATAGCAAGACACTATTTCAGAAGAAAAGAAGGAAGGAAGGAAGAAAGGAAGGAAGGAAGGGCAACTGTAGGAAGTAATAACCCAACAGAATATAATAATTAGAAAATAAATTCAGTTTTCTTTAAAGATAACAAACTAGTCTCAAAAAAGCTAAACATATTTTTAAGCAATGTCTTGCTCCTGACAATAAGTATTTTATTTATGTATTAATTCAGATTTCCTTCATTGTGTGATGTGTAAAAATTCATTGTTTAAATTTTAAGGGAATAGTTAATTTCTGTATAGTCTTTATTGTAAGTATTGTAAAACTTTAGTTTTGTATTGCTTCTGCTCTCCATTTGGAGTTAACTGTCTTTTAAGTTTTAGTGTTTGGTGGCATATTTTATTTTATTTTTTTTTCTTTTCTTCTCATGGGAATGTATGTGTTGTATGATGGATGCACGCATGAATGCATGTTCTCATGTGCATGGGCATACATGTTTGTGCAAGCACGCATGTTCATGTGTGCTGAAGCTCGAGGTTGATCTTGGAAATTTCCTTCTATTGCTCTTCACCTTATTATCTATGGCAGGATCTCTGAGTTGAACCCAGAGCTTACCAATATTGCTAGTCTAGTTTGACCGTTTGATCCAAGGATCCTTGTCTCTGCCTATGTGTTGGAATAGTGGGGCTGCTGAACCTCCTTACATTATGTGGGTGCTGAAGATTCAACTGCCAGTCCCCCTGTTTTTGAGGCAAGTGCATTAGAAGTTGAGCCATCCCTCCAATCCCTGGTGATGTGTTTTGAATATTTATATGCTACATAAAATTAAAAATAAACAAGCTTTCCTTCTTCTTCTTTCCTAGCACAAAAGAAACATCATAGTAGCTGCCTGTAAAAGATGGTGAGATGGGTTGGAGAGCTCTAAGCACTGGGTCTGTGGGGCCAAAATCTAGGACATGAAATGGTCATGGATAGGCACAGAGTGATGCAGAGCCAGCAAGGTTGGGGGACTAATTATAAGCACAATAGCACAAAAAGAAACTCAAAAAGATAAAAGTTTTGCAGAATAAGGCATATTTAAAACTATAAATGTTTATGATATGCATATGCACTTGTGTGTGTGTGTGTGTGTGTGTGTGTTGACATCAGTAACAATGAGCACAATGAGTGTCCATATCTGGATTTCTCAAAAATACCCTTAACTAAATCAGATCAGGGTTCTTGAAGAAGTGACTTATCCTAGAGCTATAGAATGGGAAAATGTAAGATAAGCCTGGGGCAGGGGAGATGTTGAACACTTTCTGTGAAAGCATGAGGACACGCAGTCAATTCCCAGCATACATGTAAGAGAGAAATGCTGGGCATGACTACATGTGTATGTGCCTGTAACCCAGCACAACTACAATGAAAAATAGTAAACTTTAATTCATTCTCTCTCTCTCTCTCTCTCTCTCTCTCTCTCTTCCCCTCTCACCCTTCTTCTTCCTCCCTCTCCTCCTCCCCCATCTCTCTCTCAACTTCCCCTCTGTGTGTGTGTGTGTAGCTCCATTACATACAGAGAGAGAGAGAAAGAGAGAGAGAGAGAGAGAGAGAGAGAGAGAGAGAGAGAGAGCTCATATAAAAGAGTTCTAGAACACTTTTATGGACCAGAATATAAGGAAATGCTGAATGATAAAATGGCAATGGGAAATAGATCCCAACTTCAAAGGACTCCCTTCGACCCATAATGGGTAATTCTTAAGTATCAAAGTAACAACAGCAGTGCCTTATAAACTGTTGGATAAAATAAGAAGTCATGAGTTGTTGTCAATATTTTTAAGTAAATAAACACAACACAAGGACAAGAACATTTTCCCTAGAGTAAAATGTCACTTGATGTGTGTGTGTGTGTGTGTGTGTGTGTGTGTGTGTAAATGGTGACCACAGAGGATTATTTGTTAGCCATCATAGTAGTAGTTGATTCAGCCAGGACTTTTCTGTGTAAACTCAGAATACCTTCCTACAAACTCTTCATCAGTCACAAAGAGCAAAAGCCAGGCAAACACCATTGTGCAATGGGTGCAGTTGGAAAAAGGAAATAGATAAATGTAAAATGCAAGAGACCTTATCCAGGACATCAGTGCTTCTTTGTATCTATTTCTGATGGTTCTTTTATCCATTTGAATACCTCTCCAAATGGAGATGCATGGTCTCCTCAGGAACCCATTTTTCTGTTAGAAAGATCCAATGATTGCCAAATCCTTCTCTATGAGGGAGTAAAATATTCCTGTTGCTTTTTTGCGTTCTACTGTGGGAAAATACAAAACAAGTAATGAAGCTTCTGCCTGTAACCCTTCATGGGTCTGACAGCTGCTATCATGCCTCTCTCAATTTCTCTTTCCTGTACTGAACATGCTCAGTGATTTTTTGCTGTTTAAATGTACTAGATTCTTCGGTAGTTGTGTGTTCTTTTTTTTTTCTTCTTCTTTATTTATTTTGCATTTATCAAAGAAACAGTAAAATGAATTTAAAATGCTGAAAAGTTAACAATAACTATAAAGAAGATAAAAATCATAAGCATGACTTATCAAGGGTGATAATGCAAATAAGATTGCTACACATATATTTACTTTGTGTTCAGCTTTCCCTCTGAATTTTTTTTCCATCCCTGTATATCCTTATTCAAGGTCCCTTCCCCCTCCCACCACAT
>PVIH01001289.1:9563-246217 GCA_004025045.1 Sigmodon hispidus | reverse complement strand
AAAAAAAAAAAAAAAAAAAAAAAAAAAAAAGTAATTATATATAACATATAGACTTCTAGTGCTATGTTGAGAAACTAAAACAAAAATGTTTATTCAAGCTACTCAAAAATATTTCTTTTTAATTTGTTTTATGCACATTAATATTTTTCTATTTTTCAGTGGTTTAGGGGAGTTGTGTTGTTCTTCCTTTCTTTTTCTTCCTTTCTTCTTTTTTCCTTTTTTGCTCCATTTCACTCCTCTCTCCCTATTTTGAGTGTTTATTTGAGAAAAGGTCTCACTATGTAGCTTTGGCTGTCTTAGAACTCACTGTTTAGATCAGACTGGCCTCAAACTCAAGAAATCATCTATATCCGCATTCTGGTTACTAGGATTAAAGGAGTGTACCACCACAGTCATTAATTTTTTTTACCTTTTTAGATTTAAATAGGTGTTATGTTCATTTACTATATCTCAGAAGAAATATGTTTATACATTTTATAGATAAAATTACATAATATCTAATTTTTGCTAATGACTCACAATAGACTGTCTTGTTCTTTCATCCATTTGCCTCATCTTTCTTTTGTTTTTGTATAGCTGAGGCAAGTTCAAGTTCAACTGACAGAAAATTTGACATTAACTCAGTTCAGTAAGTGTTTCACATAAATGTGAGCAAGAAGCCTGACACATTTTCTTGAGTATTTATTGTTTACAGTGGGGTGGTAGTGGATTAATACATGGTTTTAATGGCAGACGCTGACTTGACATAAGTAGCTATACTTTTTATTGGTAAGGTTGTCATTGTGCTTAGATTTGGTTTCTTGCTCTCACTATCACCTTCTTTATTTCTGATTCTTTTATCAAATCAGTACACTATTGTAATAAGTTTCTGGCCTGGACTTATTAAGATTTTACCAGCAGTTTGGCAGTCCAGCAGAAACACATGCAGGCTTATATATTATTTTATGCCGAATGGCCTAGGACCCAAGGCATATAACTTGCTAGCTCTTTAGTTGTAGTCTAACACATCTTGTTTAGCCATGCAGCTCAGTACCTTTTCTTAGAGCAGGATGCTGTCTCCTCGTCATGCATCCCTGTGGCATCTCTCTCTGGCATCTGACTGGTAGTTCTGCCTGGTCTCCTTGTCTGTTATTCCTTTAATCAGAATTTTCCCAGTCTGGTAGCTCCCCCCACACTTCTTGTCTGTCTTCAGTCAATCAGTGATTTTATTAAACTAGTAGGTGGGAAAATTTTTTATTGTTTATACTGTAACAACATAATCCCACTACAGTACACATTGTGGAGATCATGGAATTTTTGTACTAGAAACATTAAGGAATAGAAGTCAATAGGAAGCAGTTGTTCATTTTGATGCCTTCCTGCAATTCTGCTTCATGTATTTGTGTTCTAAGCTTCAAGATAAAGCATACAATTTTTGTGAGTCACAGAGAAAGCTAATTACGCATGATGCTTTGAAGTCTGTTAAATTTAAAGAAATAAGTCTACAGTAACACGTATTTGGAAAGTAACAGTCTCAGCTTTTTCTCCCTAATTTTTAGTACCTGTAGCCTATTTACTTTTTCCTTCAAGATCCTAAAGATTTCATACATATTATTTATTTTTTAATTTTTTGAAAAATTTATAGATATTCTTTTATTTAAAATATATTATTAATTTTATGAGAATCTTATACTCTGATGCAAGGTATTTTGCATACATGTATTATATCTGTATGACATCCTTCTTTCCCCTAAGTCCTCTATGTCCATATGTCATCTTTTAAACTCTAAAACATTATGTCCTTCTCTCTGTCATTTTTTTCTGTATAATACAGAGTCCAATTTTTGCTGTTCATAAGTTCATGGATCACCCACTGAAAGACTGTTAATTTACTAGGAACTATCCACTGGAACATAGTCACATCCACTTATAGAAAATTAGGATCTAGAAAATTGTAGAGTTGAAAGAATGTCACCAAGTTAAAGTGTCCGAAAATGTTTAAAGTAGTTTTAAGAAATAAAAGAAAAATTAACTTTCCCTACCTAGCAGCCATCAGTGGTCAATAACTAGGTAGGAGTTTGTGAGCCATTCTGCTCTCAATGTTGAAGACTTCACTGGCTTGATCCTGTGCAGGCAACCACAACTGTTGTGATCTCATGAGTACAACAACCCTGTTATGATCAAAAGACATATTTTCATTCCATTTTGCCCAGACTTCTGGTTCTTATACTCTCTCTACACTCTGTTCTGCAATGTTTCTTGAGCCTAAGAAATGGGTGAAGTATTACAACAATATTGTATTTATGCCTGAGCATGGTGCAGAGATTTATAATCTGCACTGTGACCAGTTGACACTTTTTCTAGTAATTGTCATATGTTGTGCAAAGAAGCTTCTCTGATGAAGCTTGAGATAACACTAACCTATATTGTCATCTTACCACTACTGGTTTTAGAAATGAAGTTTTTCACAAAATATCCTTCTCAGTCATCTTAGTGTACATCTATTATGTTATTTATGTAGACTTGGCAGTGACATGTGGAATAAAAGTGATGTAACTTTTTTTTTGTATTAAGAGGGAGAAAGTTGTTCACATTTACTACTAAGGAAGACACTAGCTACAGCTATTTGCAAATGCTCTTTATCATGTGAGGAAGCACCCATCTATTTCTACCTTACCTGAAATTTTAAACACTTTCTTTTTTTGTAAAAAATTGTCCATGGCTGGTGATATGATAATGTGTCATATTTCATATTAACTTCGTGTATTAAGTTAAATTTTTATGCCTTTAGATCTGTTTTAAATCTTTGAGATAAATCACTTTTGGAAATGGTATATAATACTTTATATTGTGAAATACACTTCATTAATATTTCCTTCAATATTTTAAAAATTATTCTTATTTGACTACAATTTTTCTTTTATAGTTTATGTCTGGCCTTAGGTCTGGAAAACACAGGCTGGTGGGATGTGGGGTCCACTTCTTGTTCACAGTCTATTGCTTGTCATATTCCTTGACACATTCTTCTCTCACTTTTGACATGATCCGTAAATTCTCTCTAAATATTACTTGCTTTTCTTGACACTTCTGGTAGAATAGAGAATGGTAATAATGATACAACATTTTCATAATGTAAGAATACTAAAAGAATTATCAAATAATTGCTTTAGTTTTAACAATATTGCTTCCTGGTTTTTAATATACATTGTCCCATTAAGCAATTACTCAAATAAGGGTATTTTAGACACTACACAGATATGGATTTTTCAGTAGGTAACATATTGCAAATCATCATTGGAAAATCTTATTTCTAAGGACCTAACTCCAATTTTATTTGTACAATATCTCACTATGTAGCCTAGACTGCCCTCAAACTCAAGATCCTCTTGTCCCAACACTTGTTAGGATCCTAGGTGTGCCTCATCATGTCTGCTTGAGGTATATTTGGTTACTAACTACATCTGGTGTTGAGTAACACTAAGGAAATGTGTAAACAAATTACCATTTTATTAAGCATGACAACCAAACATATTTTATAAAACATTTTGATGAATTAAAGTTCATTTTTAGAGTTATGTAAATGGATTTTTCCTGTCTCAACCACCTAATTCCAAATATCCATCAGCTGCTCCTAAATTACCACATAGCACTTATATTAGTTATAACTGCTTGGTCAATAGCTGAGACTTATTACTAACTAGCTCTTACACATAAAATAACCCATAGTTTTTATCTATGTTTAGTCACATGGCTTAGTAACTTTTCATAGTACGACAATCTCATCTTGCTTTCTCTGAGTCTCTCTGACTCAGCCTGTCCTCTTCCCAGCATTCTTACTTTAGTCTCTCTGCCTCTACTTCCTGCCTACCTACTGGCCAATCAGCATTTCATTAAACCAATTCCAGTGACAAATCTTTACAGTGCACAAGAAGATAATTCCACAGCAGACTAGAGTTTATAAATTAAATATTAACAGAGTAATATATTGGTATTCTTGTAATCGCAGAATTGGAGATGCTAAGGCAGAATTGAAAACTTTAGGACAATTTGAGCTATTCATGAAGACTGTCTCAAAAAGACAAACAAAACAGCAAATAAAAGGAAAACCTTTTAAAGCCAGCCTCTGTACATGTGATACTTAAATATGCTTTGGTGTTTGTTTTTCTTTATTTAAATTTTAATGTCTAGACTTTCATTTTTGCTCAGTTAATCCTCCTTCTATATATCTTTATTAAGTGGCTTAGTATTTTGCTTTTTGCTCTAAAGGTTTGATATTCCATGTAGACAGTATTTGGTAAATGTATAACCAATATATAAACAACACCCACTTACTCAGTGTATTTCTTTACTATGTCTTTTTTATAACAGGCACTGGAGATGTAGCCAACAAAGAAAACAGCTTCCTCCCTCATTAAGCTTTTCCGCTAGGGGGGGAAAAACACAGAAAAAGTCAATTACATTGCAAAGTGATAACTGCTGTGAATAAATATAAGTCTGAGTTAAGAATGGCAGATGCAGATAATGAGAGAAGACCTGTTTGTTATGAGGAAAGGAGGCAGCAAGCCTGCAGATGTCTTAGGGCAGTTACTGAAGGTGATGAAGTCTGTGTCTGACATTGGACTGCGCTTAGACAAGGTCAGGATGAGATACAGACTCAGCAAAGAATGACATCAGACTGTAGGGCAGGAATACCCAGGTGAAAACTTGCTTATCTTTTTTTGTTTTTGTTTTTTGTTTATTTGTTTGTTAACACCTGCCCCACCCCCTAGTGGTAAAGTCAAGATATAATTTTCACCTTCTTTTGTTTTTGTTCCATGGATGGTCCTTTAAATTTACTTTTGGACTGACCTCTGTTGTTATTTTGTTTTAGAATTCTGGGATATAGTTATTTTAAATCGACTTTTGGAAGAAAAATGTAGGAGAAGCAAAAATAACTGTTTCAAAAGTTAAGAAAGAGGCCCTGGAGATTTAGGCTGTGTGTGAAAGGAGCCGTGAAAAGAACCAGGAACGCTGTATGAATGCGTTTTAAGATTAGAGAGCAGAAGTGCTTGATGACGTGGAGAATATACAAGGAAGCTTAGGGCAAGTGTAATTGTCATGTTTCTACCCGGAGCATCTAGAAGGATTGAGGTACAACTTACAGACAGGGCATACTAATGAAGGAACAGCAACTTTGGAAAGGAAGGCAAGACACAAAATTTGGTTTGAGGAGCTATAATGTATTCATACTAAAAGGTTCAAATCAAAAATAATCTTTACGTGAATAAGCTCACATATGGAGAATAATCATCCCACACTTTTTCTTGTTACAGGTCGTCTATCTTCACCACAACAACATCTCCGTAGTTGGGTCAAATGATTTCTGCCCACCAGGCTACAACACTAAAAAGGCTTCTTACTCAGGAGTGAGTCTTTTCAGCAACCCTGTGCAGTACTGGGAGATCCAGCCATCCACCTTCAGATGTGTCTATGTGCGCTCTGCCATTCAACTCGGAAACTACAAGTAACTTCCAAGCAGCCACATTTTTATAATCTGGCAAAAAAAAAAAATCTGTCAATATTATTACTAAAAGGAAAAAATAAGAAAGAAAAGAAAGCTAGATGCTAGAAACTCAAGCATATTGTGGATGCCTCTTCCGCATGACCTGTTATTCATCAAGTCAAATATGCAGATTGAATAATTGCCTACAATAAAAATATTTTGCCTGCAATATTCAGAATCATTTTTAAAGGTAGATGTGAACTGAGTTCTCAAAATCTGATGTAACCATAGAAGTCAATCATTTATTGAAGCTATAAAAAGAACCAATACAAAGTCTTTTTTAACTCTTTTGACATAACGTCAAATGCCAAAATCTAACAATATATTAATCTACTTTATTATTGGTGAAGCCTCATTTGAATATGTAAATTCAATACAGGCTGTGTAAAATTTTCACTGTCATTATATTGAAAGAATAAAATGTTTAAAATGCATTCAAAATGTATACTTTATAAATATTTAGTTCTAAATATTCCTGAAATTTCTGGGCAGCTGACAATAATAGTATCTATTTTCAAATTCTTAGCATTTCCTCCACTCTTTATATTTATATCTGAAAATGACAATGAGCCTTCTCTACATTCAGTGTTTGTTTACAAAGCATGAAGCAGATTCATTTCATTAGGACAGATAACTCGTATTTCCTGTACTCATTTTGAAATCAATTTTAAAAGAACTATGTGTATAATCAGGCTACTTGTCTAGACATTTCTATATTTACTAATGTACTGAAAATCAATATTGCATTTAGTAAGCCACTGACTTTAAAAAAAAATCTGGAGTTAGATTATGAAGCAGCTATTGAATCAGGTAATTAAGCATATTTCAAGAGTGGCTCCTGGGCTTATAAAATTTATGACTTGGAATGTTTGGGCCATCAATACCTAGTGGGAAAGAATTTGAGAATGATCTGGCCCTGCTACAATATTAGAGGTCTTATGATCAGCAATCATAAGATAGAAAAATGAAACCTGGTTTTAAAGCCAGGGAGGGGTACCCACTATTTGGGAGGACCCTTCAGGGTCTCTTCAGTCAGAGCTCTAACCAGCTCTCCCTCCTTTCTCTTTCCCTTCCTTCCTCACATGCCCAGGCTGGCTTCTTTTATGACTATAAAGTATGTTATTTTCCCTACTCAAATAGATAATCATATTATCTTAGAATGCCTAGAAGTCATTGAGAGTTTATTTCTAATTCTTATAGTTTCCAGAGAAGAAAACCAAGGTTAAAACTTGAAAACTTCCTGACCAAAACATATGAGTTTTTGGCTCCTTTTGTCTCTCTTAGATATCCTAAGTATTATTTTCTCTCTTCTCTTCCTCTTCTTCCATATTTATCTCTCTCCCTATTGGTCACCCAAAATATTTCTATTTTCCTCTTTAAATTAATTGTGTCCTGTCATTCCCCTTTTAAGTGTTTCTCCCAATGCTCTGCCATGGTCCCTTTTTACTCTTTTGAATTCTGTAGTAACTCTAGGTTCTGAGTTCTGCACACACATCTGAAGATTTGGATATAGAAACCACAGACAAGAGAGAATATGAGATGTTTGTTTTCCTTTCTTTTTTTTGAGATGTTTGTTTTTCTGTATCTGGGTTACTTCTCTCATGTGATCTTTTCTAGTTACATTCATTTATCTGAAAATTTATGGTCTACTATTTCTTTTCAGATGAATAATGTTTCTTATATACCTCATTTTTTATCCATTCACCAACGCAAGGACATTTTAGATCATTTCCAATTCCTAGCTATTGTGAACAGAATGTCAATGAATTTGATTGGTCAATGATCTGCGGTATCTGTACAGTGGAATTTGAGTCATGGGAGAAGGTATCAAGGAGTGGTATAGCTGGGTCATGTAGTAGAATTAATTTTAGGATTCTGAGAATGTTACACACTGATTTTCAGAGTGGCAGCACAGTGTACAGTCCCATCACCAGTAAAGAAATGTCTCCTGTACAATCCCATCACTGGTAAAGAAGGGTCCCTTGTGCAATCTCATCACCAGTGAAGAAGGGTCCCTTGTGCAATCTCACCAGCAGTGAAGAAGAGACCCCTTCTCTAATCTTCTCTAGCATCTGTTCTCAGTTGCTTATTTGATTTTAGCCATTGTGACTGTGGAAAGATAAACTTTGAAAGTTGTTTTGATTTTCATTTCCTTAGTGGCTAAAGGTAACTTTTTGAAATATCTCCTAGTCATTTTTCTTCTTTTTTCTTTCTTTTTCCTTCCTTCCTTAGAAAAAGAGGAGGAGGTGGTAGTAGTTGTGGTGGTCATGGAAGTGTGTGTGTGTATGTGTATGTGTGTATGTCTTCGTTATGAGTTTAGTGCTTTGCATTTGCTTTGCAAATAGTATATAACTGTGCTACATCTGAAACCTAGAGTATGCTTATGAGGTCAGTATAGCTGCAAACTTATCAAATGCCTCAGCTTTCTAGAAGGTGAGGTTACAGATGTATGCCATCGCCACCAGCTTTGAATTTGCATTCCAAGTTTCAAGCAGAAAGAATCCAAAGAGACAGGTGATTCTCTTGCTTACACACAATAGAGCAGGCCAGTGATCAGCCTCATGATTCTCTGTCCATTTACCAAAGATCCCCAAGGCATACTCTATGAAGATAACAGAGTTCACTTCCCCAGTAAGCGTAGAGGGAATATTCATTTGTTAGAAAATAAGCAAACACAAGCCCTAGAAAAGGAAATGGCAAGAGTCCAGATGTGATTATGACATCTAGCCATGTTATTTTTTTTTATTCTGAGAGCTCTCTGTTCAAATTCATAACCCATTTTTTGGGAGGATGGGTCATCTAGTGTTTCACTTTTTTTTAAAGTTCTTTATATATTTTGAACATTAATCCACTGTCAGAAGTAGAGCTAGCAAAGTTTGTCTCTCACTTTGTAAGTTTCCTCTTCACTCAATGGTTCTCTAGCTGTATGGAGCCTTTAATTTTTTTTTTTTTTTGAGGTTTCCACTTGGTTATTGTTAGCCTTTATTCCCAGGCAAATGAAGTCCCACTCAGAAACTCTTTCTGTAAACTATATCTTGTCAAAGTCCTGCTTATGTTTTCTTCTAATTGTTTATATTTCAGGATTTACATTAATAATGTTAATACACTTAGGAAAATACATATAAGTAAAAGGGTATGCATATATATTTAAATGAAGTTATACCTCTTTGGCTGACAATGCTCTCCTCAAAATTCATAATATAATAAAAATCCCGGTATCAGGTATGAGAAACTCCTTAAAGTGGTTGGTCAGTAGAATCCATGAGATTTTCAAAACAATGCCTTGCCTTAGTTTTCTCTCAGAGGTTGAAAGTAAATTCCTGTAAATTAAGAATTTATGCATTCATGCAGGGGACTTAGAGGCTCAGCGCTCTATCTGACCTGAAAGCCTCCTGCCTGAGTGTTCACTTTCATAATCCCAGAAGACACTAATGGGAGCTTCCAGGGGAAGGAAGCAATCAAAAGTTTCACCCAACTGTGAACTCATGGACCATGATAACCAGGATTCCAAGGTGTCCCTAATGTGCAAAGCTGGCATCAGTTCTTAGTGGTAACCAACATCTGTCTGATTGAAGTTAAAAGAAAACACATAATAGGAAGAAAATCATGCTGAATACTGGCTGTGTAGTCAAAGACACAAGGCTTGTGAGGTCATAGCTCTTAGAGAAGAATTTCTACTACCACTACTTTACTAAACCAACATAATTGCTTGCTTTATTCTTAACATTTATACTCATAGACAAGTGTATTTCCCAATGGTAAAAGCTTTTCTTTCCAACAAAGAGAAAGACCAATATAGAAAACCAGGACAAATTGCAATACACAGATGAACTGAGTGTGGGGAGCCCAGTACCAGTATCTATGATACTATTCCTGCTCCTCATGCTGGAAAAAAATGTTGCCTAAGAGGGTTCAGAAAGACTGTTGAAGCCAGAGTTCCTGGGTAAACTTCTCTGAGATCGAGTCTACTAGAACTAAAAGGGAAATGTCACCCAAGATTCCTCAGCCTAAACAAGAGCTGAACAATGGCAACACCAATAGACATGATAACAAAGAAGGGGGTAAATCTCATGGGCTCTTTTCTCTAAGCAAAATCTATAGACAAGTAAGGGATGCTGAGAATGAGAAAAGTCATATTCCTCCATGGATGAGCTCATTGATTATCCATTACCATGTGGTCAGCCTTGAAATCATGTACATGCAAGCAACAGTGAGTCAACTAAGAAGATTATATTTTTTTATAACTGTGTTGTGTGTGTGCATTAGCAATAATAATTAAAAAGGAGATATAGGAATTTGCTAGGAGGTGGGCATAGGAAAAGTTGGAGTAAGAGAAGAAAATGGGGGAAATGATGGAATTATGTTTTAATTTTTGAGAAGATGAACTTCCTTATAGTCAAGTACCAAGAAAGTCTGATATTAATTCTCTTTTTAGTTTTATATTAAAATGGTTCAAAGACAGCATTCTAGAAGGCTGGAAGGAAGATTGTAGTGGGACTCAGGTATTATTTGGCGAAGTTTGGAAAAGTGTCTCTGAAGTACTGGGAGATTGAGTGGGGCATGGCCAGATCCCATTAAGATGCTGGGACACTGACCTTCCTTTCTGTTTATTTCTCCATTCTCAGGGACTGTATCAAACCATCCATCATGTGACATTTCCACTCTTCAAGAAATACCTTAAGGTTCAAATTCTATCAGTGAGTGTTTATATAACCCCTTAACAAATATTAATCCTTTATATGATATATTGCTAGTGTATATTATGCAATATCTGTCACCCAGTGTGGGCTAACGATCTGTAGAATGAGGTTTCTGGCTTTTTTGGTGGGGTCAAGACCCACAGACCTGCATCCCTAGAGTGGCTAGCTACTCACCACTGCTTAGGCCCCCCATATGGCTTAGATGCCCATACCAATCTCATGCTGTTTGGCCTAAGACCCAGGCATATTGCCAGCCAGCTCCCCCATTCCAACTCAAAACATCTCCATCAATCTGTCTTGCAACATGGCCTGTGGCTCACCAGTGTTACCTGTGGTGGAAATGTTCTCTGTATGATGTAAATAAAGTAACTGGTTTGGCCTACATAGAGCACTGTAGAAGTGGGTGGAGAATCAGAGGACAGGCAGGTAGGAGAAGGGTGGAGTTAGTCAGTCTACATCCGACCCCCGAAGAAGAATTATGTAAGGAACACAGGTGAGCCATGGGCCGAGCCACGTGGCAGATTAATGGAAATGGGTTGAATTAAGAAGAAATAGCTAGCTAGTAATGTGATTAAGATATGGGCCAAACAGTATGAAGTATAAAAGCATCTGATTCATTTTTGGGGGGGACAAAAGCTGCCGCGGGCAAGGTCCAAACCTTTGAGCCCAAAAGGGTGCCTGGGAAAACTTTTTACAACAGTTACCATACCTGTTGAATCTTGGGCAGCTGGATCACATCTCTTCTGACTCTGCCCTGCTTCTCTTAACTATGCTTTGATTTCCCACCTACTCTTCTGATGGCTGCCATGGGCCAAAATGGTTCCTTTATTTAAAGAATGATATTCACAGCATACAGAAAGACACTCCTACAACAGAAGATGCATTAATGAAGGGGCTATTGTAAATGTGCTCAGTTTTTTTAATCAAAACAAAACTAAAAACTGTATGACAGATTGTCTTAGGCTGGGCCATGGTGCAAATTGCTGAATGGACAAGAAAATCAGCTGAGCTTCTGTAGCCACAATGACAACTGTAGGGATCCATCCCAATGAGCTATGTTGCTGGGAGAGGTTTAATTTCTACCACAGTATAAACCTGATGCATGCTAATTACTTCTGCTCATGTTGGAGCACCTTCTGCTACTCATATAGACCAAACTTGGTGGTAGTAACTAGAATACAAAGAAAAGGGCAGAAAAGTTGCTATGGTGTAAACCGATCAGCACAGCTGGAGAATATCTCATAAATATTCAGTTGTTGAGTAAGTTCTCTAGGTCCCAGATGAGCACTATTGTCACAGCATTCATTGTGCACTTTGACTGAACCCATATCATTAGGCTCTGCGTTGATCAGAGGTGCAAAGAAAAAAAAGGCAAGGAAGCTAGCTTGGTCAGTCAATTGTTATTTTCAGTCTCCAAAACCCATATTAACAAACAAGGCATAGTGTGCTTGTTTGTAATTCTAGCACTAGAAAAGCAGAGACAGGTAGATCGCCAAGGCTTGCTGGTTAACCAGCCTAGTGTAGTCACCTCCAGGCTCTTCATTCATGTATATACTTGTGCATGAAGTCTGCTTCCTGTATGTACACACAAACAAGTAGATACAAATTTACAAATAACATACACAAACTATCTGATAAAAGTTTGCCCCAGTGACTGGTTTAATATGGTCCTTTAAGGAAAAGAAACTTCTATTGTGTTTGTAACATTGATGTAGGTATATTAGATGTGTGCAGGAATGGGTAGAAGGAACCAGAGATGCTGTGGTGAACATGTAAAGACCAGAAGATGCCTTTCTGAAGTCTGTTCCCTTCTTCCAAATTTTCATGGGGTCTGGGAATTGAACTAAGGTCACCAGGCTTGGGTGACAAATGTCATTTCCTGTTGAAGCATCCCATTGACCCCAACATCTGATGCTTCCTCATTTTTTTATGGCCACATCAGAGTCTTAAAGCACACATGTTGTAATGATAACAATTATTTACTGAATATAACATCTTACATACTTACTAACAACATCATATTCAATACTTAAAATGACTGTGTGGGCCACATGTCAGCTATTTATTATTCTTTTAATCTATGAAACAGTAAAGTTCCATTGATATCAAATAATAGGCCCATGGGATACATCTATAAACATGGAAGGCAAACTTCCATGATGTTTCTTTCTTTGTACTTTAGCAACGTACATACTCATTTCAATGGAAACCCCAAACAGCAATGGCCTCAGCATCTCCCTCACAAAGTGGACAGTAGTTTAAATGAGACACAACCTGAAGTGGCATTATTGCACACTACAAGAAATGGGCTTATTGACACTTTTATAAAAACAAAAACAATATTATTCTGTTTTAAAATACCCTATATACCTGTATATTTATATTTATTACTTAGTCTGGTGTCCTCTAACTACATTTAGCTATAGACTTGAGACATATGCTACTATAATTACATGATAGAATTTTAAAAGTAATTCATTGACTCATTTATTTATCTGAGTGTAGTGTGTTTAGGCATGCACTTATGTGTTCATGTGCACTTACCTTTGTGTATACACATGGAGATCAAGAGATAATGATTGGCTTCTTTTTCTTTTGATCATTAGCTTACACCCCCCCCCCAATGTCTCAATTAGCTGGGAGCTTGCAGTTTAAGTTCTTTATGTCAGATACATGATACAAAAATAAATAAAATTTGACACTTAAATTTAAAGTCATAATAGTTTAATAGAAGATACAATAATTGAAATACAACAGGATATTTTTTAATTTATTAACTATTTGACTACAGAAAGGGACTTAAATACATCAGAGAACATTTCATCATAGAGATCTACCCACTCACAGCAGTGACTGAGCAGAGCTGACTGCATTCTACCAGTCAGAGAAGTACAAAGGGAAATGAAAGATGACAAGGAGAAGTTGGCAGCCAGCAAGAACAAATGGTAGATGCTAGTAGCTCATCAAGGAATTTGTGCATGGAAAGGCTAGCCAGAGCTCACAGTAGGCATAAAGCAAAAGCATAGTGCCTGACAAAGTCCCTCTGACAGGTAGGCCTAAAAGAAAGTGTTATGGTTGAATGTCATGAACACTTGCCTTCTAGTAGCTGTTTGGGCTGGTCCTGTATCCTTTGGGAGATGGGTACAGTTAGAGAAAGAATTCTTGAAGATTATATTCTGAATCAGTTCCTGATCATCTTCCCTGATGTGAACGCATGCCACTACTGCTAGGAGCTTTCCCCAGCAACACTCCCCACCCACAAGGATGGCTTGAGCCTTCAAACTTTGAGCCAGGTAAATCATTTGTTTCTGTCTCAGGCATTTTGTCACAGCTATGAGAATATTATCTAATACAGTGACCATGCTCAACTTCTCTACCCTCTTAAGGAGGCATACAAACATACATTTACATACATAAATTTGATCCAATGATGTTAGAAGAACCCACCACTTTCTTTCTTTTTCTCAATATCAAGAGAAGATTTCCTTTGAAGATATTCAACTCAAAACCATATCTGTCATAGAGTTGAAACTTGAATGGATGCTTTTGTTGTATGTAAGAATTGAATGACCTTCTTTGCATACTGTAGCTGGTCTTTTATAAAGGGAAAGTCTAGGGTTACCCTGATGCTTGACTGAAAAGTAGGTAAGATATGCTTTCATATAGAATGAAGAGAAAAGGACTTTGGATTGGCATTTGCATTTAAACCTTCTAACACATCATGTTTACAACTTTAACTACTTTTAATTTTATTTCTCAATGGGGAAGGGAGGATCTGGCTCTTCAGAACTCATCTTTATATGCCACACAACTTTATTTTCTTGTTGCTTCTTGAAGATGAGTGTAGCTTATCAATATCTCTCTCACACTCACCATTTGTACATCTAAGGAAAGCAAATATGTTTACATTTCACTTCCCAGTTGTTTATAATGTGGTATGTGGTTTAACCAAGTTAATGCAGTGTTTAAACAAATATCTCAGTCCTAAAGAAGAGGAAACTCGACGGGTGTGCTGAGGTTGCAATTATCCTTCTCCAGACACATAGCAAGGGCTTAGCTGGAGTCTGAGCTTCTGTATTTGAGATAAGAAGAGGAATTTGCTGATGCTCTAGGATAACAGTTCTCATGGGCTGCAACTCCTTTGGGGGGAGTCAAAGGTCTCTTTCACAGGGGTCACCTAAGACCACCAGAAAATGCAAATATTTACCTTAAAATTCATAATGATAACAATTTTATAGTTATGAAGTATGAAAAAAATAATTTTATGGTTGGAGAGAAGGGTCATCACAACATGAGGAACTGTGTTGAAGGCCCACAACACTAAGAAGGCTGAGAGCTATTGCTCTAGTCCAAACTTTTGAGCTGAAGGACAATAAGACTTGTTTATGGTTCCTGTTGGGTCATTTCTTCCTATGTCCCTTTATGTAAAAGCACCACTGTAAGGGGGTTCTAAGCCTTTTGTGTCAAACTGGTACAAGCTTGGTAGCTTTAAATGATAGACATCTCTGTAGTATGGGGTTTCTGGCCAGGGCTTTCCAGTTTAGCCCAGAGGTTTGGACCCACTCTTGGCCCTGTTTAGCCTCAAATAATCACACACAGGCTTATGCTAATTTTATGCTGATTGGCCTAAGGCTCAGGCATACAGTTTGCTAACTCTTTACCCTTAAACTAACCCACCTTTCTTATCTTGGTCAGCCACATGGCTCAACTTTTTTCACAGAGCAGCATTTCAGCTTCTTTCCTCTGCGTTAGCATCTGCTGCCATCTCATCATCATGTCTCCATTGTATCTCTGTGGCATCTCTTCTCTTCTCTGAGATATTCCCAGAGTTTTCTTAGTCTGGTAGCCCCACCCACACTTCCTGTCTGCCTTTGGCCATTCAGCATGTTTTATCAAACCAGTAGGCAGGACAATGATTTACAATAGAACAGTACACAATCCCACAACAAATCTCTTCTATTATGATTTCAGATGACAAAAAAGTTTAAGAGTAAAAGTCTTGGTTCAGCCATTGCTATAATTGGTACCTAGGCTATCTCTTCCTAAAGCGAGATCTGGCTTCAGCTTTGCACAATTGCAAGGCAATGGATGATTTAAGAGATGGTGTCTAGTGGGATGTTGTAGTCACAGCACATGTCCTTGAAGGAGATTGTGGGAGCTCATATCCTTGTCACTTTCCATGTTTCAATCAAGACATAAATAGTTTGATTAAATCATGTTACCATCATGATTTTCTTGATGCTTTCTACCATGTTTGTAAGAGTAGGTTTTTATTTCTTTATAGACCGATTATGTCAGGTAGTTTGTTATAGTAATGGAATCCTGAATAACTTACTTGTGCTCCTTCTAAAGCTTCTAAGTAGCCCATTCTTGTTAATTTCAGGACTTGTGGAACAACTTGATTGCAATCTCTTTTGTGTCTTACATGGCTGCCATTGGATGATTTTGTCTTTGGCTCATATAGTCCTATTAGCATTATTGGTCTGCAGATAACTCTGGCTCTGTAAACTCCTTGTGAGTTGATTACATGTGCAGACCCTATCTTCCACTGATGTATTAGTTAAAGGCACTGTGGCTTGGTCTTATTTTTTTGAGGGAAACACACTCACTCTTAGCAAAGAAATTAATTTTATATAATATTTTTGTTTTATTTTTATTAATAACTTAATTAACATGGTTTATGAAAGGCTGAAAACCATGAATTGCCTCTGACCTTCTATACTTCTCATCTAGGTCCTGCACTATTCTATACAACTTCTTGTCATTTTCAAATGACCCACAGTTTCCAGAAAACATCTCGCACAGTCTCTTAATGCATTTTTCATCCATGGCCTTGACCTGGCAATGGATGCTGCTATGTCATATTCATTACAAAAGTCATTGTAAGCCAGGTCTCTGTGTTCCACCTGGAGAGGTCATTTGTCTGAGTCATCATTATCATCTTTCATTCTTCCTCCTTTTTTTCTTCATAACACTGTGCCAAGGAACTCCTTCCCACCCACAGTTTTATTGCTGCTGCAGACACAGGACATAGCTATCTTATCTTTGTGTAAATGGAGAAATCCTTAATCCCTCAAGTAAACGAAAAGCATTCTACCCAGCTGTTTCCCATTTATCCCTAACTGCAGGCATGCCTGTTCCTATGGCTGCCACACTGGACCTTTATAAGAAATCTGTCTTTCAGATGCTGATCTTTATAGCATAGGGATTATGAGCCGCAGAATGGCCACTGCAGGCATTTCAAGATTCCTACACTCATACCTAAAACACTTCTAGTGGATCTGTTTATGTATGCACACACCATCTGTCACGAATGCTACTCAGGCTTATAAGAACTAGTTTTAAATTATCATACATAAAGATGGAGAATATTGTATAATCAAAGGATAGAAAATACACTATTAGCAAATTCACATCCAATCATAAATATTTTTGGAAGCTATATAGCTTTCAATGGCATGAAATGCTCTCAAGGAAAAGGCAAAAACATATTATGTCCCTGAGCTCAATAATAAATAACCAGAATAGGACTTGGTAAGGCCTCATTTAAGTGTAGGAGACCCAAACAATGCCATCAAGTAATCTCCTTAGACAGTTAAGTCAACAGGGACTGTAAGAGCCTCATTAATGTCCCCAAGTCATCAGCAACAAACAGAACAAATGTATTTGAAATATATACAAAATTTTAAAAACCATCCTATCTCCCTGACATTTTTGAAATACTTATGAAAATTGTTGCTGCATTAATTCAACAACAGCTGTAACAGACCTGCTGTGTTCTTGACACTGTTCCCCTGTCTGAGATGCCTTGGTGACACAAGGCGTAAGAAAGAGACATTGTATGGCCTGACATGTGAAATGGATGGAAGTAAAGCAGGATTGAGTAGTGAGAAATGAGACATGACAGGTTCTCTGTTTTATATATTAGTTCAATGTCTGAAGAACTGTGTTTTCATTGGCAGTGACATTTGAGATGGAAAGGGCATCTTGAGACAGGGAGACTCATTTTAGGGAGGTGCTGTCAGGCTCTATAAAACAGCAGAGAAGGCAACTGTGGGCTCAGCTATGTGAGCAAGAGAGACAGGGTACAGGGCCAGAGAGATCATGGGAACCATTTCTGCACGGCAGAACGTCTTTGACTTTCCCACTTAGGAACTCTTTACACCAGAGACATTTTGACAAAAGAGTTTGTATAAAGGCACATAACATAGATATATACAAAGTTGATATTCATGAATAACAAATCATGAAGAAATATAAATAATATTTGTGCACATATACAAATTTTATCACTTATTAAAGACTAAAGCAAATTTGACTAATCCATGCTACATAGAACCTAGTCGTAAAAAAAAAAAACCAACAGGTTTCTCTCTCTCTCTCTCTCTCTCTCTCTCTCTCTCTCTCTCTCTCTCTCTCTCTCTGTGTGTGTGTGTGTGTGTGTGTGTGTTTAAGATTTTTTGCAGATGATGTTTTCAGTCAGTCAGTTGTGAGATACCTAACTAGAGTCCTGGTAATCAAATTCCTTCCCCACTTTAGGACTATCAAGCATATTTAATAGCAGAGCTATCTCTCCAGCCCCATGATTCACATTTACTTGGGCAAGATGGAAAGCTATTAAAGTGGTCTCCAGGGAGATGACTTGATTAAGCTGCATTTGATAAAATACTTTAGCTGTACAGACACTAGGGTCATATGGATGGGCAGAGGAAGAATATGCAGATTGTTGTTGAAATCATCAAGCAAGAGATGATGGTGACTTTGGCTTGGAAATACACAGAAATGAAGCTGAAAGAGGTCAGCACACAGATCTGTTTGGAAAATGAAGATGACAGTTTTGGCTGACCTATGGGAAGGGGCATGAGAAAGGCAATAAATGACTCCATGTTCTGGCCTGAGTCATTGGAAGGATGGAGTAACCATGGGCAGAGACTGAAAAGACTGTGGAGGTTAAGCTGGAAGGACTGAAAATTAGATGTTTGCTTTGGAATTTATACTTTTAGAAGCACACACTCAACTTGCCTGTGGATTTATCAAGGGGAACTCAGATGTTGGACTTTTGCTATACACATAAATCCTGGTAAAGATAATATAGAAACCATGGTTGTTCTTTATCAGCACAGAAACAATTTGACTTTTTTCAAACTAAGCAATTATTTTCTGTCCATGTTAGTAACACATTTTACAGGGCCAGTTCTGGCTGTCTGCAATGTTCCTGTGGTTGCTAAGATAAATAAACAGTATATGTATCCCTGTGGATGCCTTTGCTGTCAACATGTCAGCATTTCCAATATTGGCCTTAGTGGACCACACCAAGAACAAAAAGCTTCCTGATTAAGGCTTTTGCTGTTTGTTTTAATATCAAGTTGTTTTCTCTTGTCGATTGAAAATTGTATAAAGGTTTCTGTTTTTTTCAAGAGATTGTATTAACACAAGCATCCTGGAGTTGTTTCTAATGCTGCTTATAACTTGCTAGTGGTTTCATAGTCACAAAGAAACAGTATTAAAAGATAAAAGCATATTCCTGAAACTGTAGGTGCTCTCAGGTACTAACTATACAAGTGCATGTAACTATAAAACTATGAAAATGTGTGAATTACATAATAAAGCAATTTCTAATGGAAAAAGAAGAGGGACATTTAGACACTTCTTTTAAAACTTACACTAATCTCTGTTTTTCAAGGAACTCATATAATCACTTAATATGAACAAAATGAATTAAAATAAATATTAAAATAATTTACTTTTCTTTTTCTTTTTATAAAGTACAGGATACCTGTCTGTAGAATTGCATCCATTTGTAGTCTGAACAGGGCTTTATGACAGAAAATAGAAATAAAATCTTAGTCTGACAGACAACTTAGTCTTTAATTAATTGACTTGTTCATTGAGGAGGTAAGAGATTGTAGAAACTACACTAGATTTCAAGAACATAAAAACAAAATATATCTGTTTTCTTTGGATTAATAGACAAATTTGAAATGTAAGATATTACTTAAATACATCTCCTCCCTCCTTCTCTTCCTTTTTACTTTCCGTTCTCTCCTTAGTTGGCATTTCACCATGTGGCCTAAACTGATCTTGACCTTATGAACCCCTACATCAACTTTCTGAGTACTTAAGTCTCAGGTATGTAGCACCACATCTGACTGTAGCAAATTTTAAAAAATGAAGTGACAATATCTAAAAAGGTCCTCAGAGGAAATGAAAACCAAAAATATTGCACAGTCATTGGTGATTAAAAAGTATAATGCTATATAAACTTCCTGTGTATTATCCCACTTGAGCAAAGTCATCTGGAACATGATAACAAATGCCAGCCAACCTACAAGTCAAGGAACAACATTCACTCGCATCCACGGAAATGACAAATAAAGCCATAGCTCTAGTTGTTTCTGGATGCTGCGTTTTTAAACTATCACTCTTCTCACATCATCTGGATTGATAGGTGACTTTGAAAGCTATTCCTTCTGGGATTCTGCAGCTCTCACTGGTGAGAGTTTTATTTTGCAGAGATGCTTCTAAAGCAGTAGTGTTCCGAAGCAGAAGTTAATGGAGATCTATCCTGTGAATGACTGTGATCCAGCTCACTGTTGTCACTTTTATAAAGCAGACTTTTTCTCCAGATGTTCATGTCTATTTCTAAATTTCTTTTGTAGAAACTACTTTCAACACTGATTGGATTCATGTGGTAAAAATGCAAAGAATAGTGTTTTGTGGGATGCTAGTGATCTTTAGCTTTTTCTTCTGTGTGTTTTTTTTTTTTAAATGGATGTATCAAAACAGTAGAGGGTACATATGAAGGAGACAACATTATGATATTTTGTCTCACATTCACAATGTGCAATTTGTAAATCAAGTCAGCTGAGTGTGATGATGCAGAGTTGCCACTCATTGGGAGGAAGGAGCAAGGGGAGAGCTATAAGTTTAAGACAAGCCTGGTTTATTCAGTGAAGTCTGAGCAACTTGAACAGAGTGAGACCTCCATCTCAGAAAAACAAACCAAATAAATAAATATAGAACGACAAAAAATCAGCTTAAGCATGTCTAACTCCTCAAATAGTAGCCATTTTTTTTTTCATGCAAAGACATTCACCATCCTCGAAGTTTTATTTTTTTATATACAGCTCATTATTAGTGTTTGTGGTCATTATTTGTGTAATATCAGCAGAGCTTTTGATTTTTATCTGTTGGTGCATACTGTTCAACTTCTCCTCATCCTTTCTCAATCCTTGGCAGCCTTCTCTCTGTTCTCATCTTCTGTGAGATCATTGTTTTAGACTTAGCTTGGGAGACTTTGTACTTCTTCCTCTGTGCCTGTTTTACATCACTTAGGAAAACAATATGGCCACTCTATTCCTTTACAGATACGCCATGGAATATTAGTTTTTGTTTCTTTCACCGTCTTGCAGTGGAACCCAGGATAGCCTGGAGTTCATGATAATCTTCCTGTATCTGTCTCATTTATGTTGTTCTTACAGGTATCAGTTATCACAGTCAAGTAGGAAGACCAGCAAAACAGAAAAGAAAACTCTCATTTGCAACAGTATGGTTGGAGAAGTGAAAATTTTGATTCTTGAAAAAAAAAAAGCAGACTTCTATTGGGTTATGGACGTCAGAGTAACTTACAACACAAATCAAAGGCTATATACACTCTACATTTTATATGGTTCTGTTGGGCTTAAAAATATATCTGTGGATGTATTCACATTACTGTTTATCAATAATGACACCAATCTATACTGTGGTAGGAAAAGGAGACAAAGGCTAAGGGAGTCACAAGATCATTGATATATTTATGAATGTGTCTTTGTGACTAGATATAGCCTTTTCTTAGTCACAGGACAGAAACTGAGGAGCTAAAAGTACTGGTGAAGAAAATAGATCTTTTCTTTGCTCTAGTTTTTTGGGGCCTGTCTATCTTATAATATTTTTTATTTTATATTAATTTTTATTTTACCTTCTCCAGCTTATACATTCTTCCCACAATTTCCATAAAGGCAAACCCTTGAAATATGAATGGTAAAAAAGATGCAGCCTGATTGTGTGGCCAGGGCAGACTCAGAATAGAGAAAGGGTGTGCAGGCAGTACCAGATCAAGTAGCCTTTGTGGAAGCCTAAAGAGTAGGTGCTGGAGGTAGTCCACCTTCTGCTGGACCAGATCAGGAGAGCCATTATGATAAAAAGTCTGTGGTTGATTTGACTAGGCACAGGCTTTGCATCCACATATATAATTTATATGTTATCAGTTTTACAAACTTATCCCTAAAACTGTGATAAAGTCACTTATTATGAAAAGTAGAGACAAATTAGCATAATTTGCTAACAATAAAAGGCAGCATATTTTATGATTAGAAAATAACAAAATTATTAACCTTACCATTTCTATTAAATATTGATTAAAAAGTCCTGAACAGTACACTAGACAAGAAAACTACCGGGCAAAAATGTAAATCTGTATTCTTCATGGCATCAATATACACACAGAAAATACACTACCAAAAACCACTGCTTGAACTCATGAATGTAAACAATATATATATACCCATTTTATTTTATTCCTTATGACAGTTACTCAGAAAATTGGGAATCACTTACTTTATGACTCAGCTATAACAGTCTTGGGCATATACCCAAAGAATCTTCCAACATACTACAAGGACTCTTTCTCAACTATGTTCATAACAGTGTTAGTTATAATATTGGGAAGATGGATACGACCTAGATGCTCCTCAATCAAAAAATGATTAACAAAATGTTACATACTTATACAGTGGGGTACACAGCTATAAAAAACAATGGCATTATTAAATTTGCAGACAAATGGATATACCTAGAAAAAAAATCATCGTAAGTGAGGTAATCCAGGCGCACAAAGACAAACATGGTATTTACTCACTGTAAGTGGATAAGAGATGTAAAGCAAAAGATAACAAGGCTATAATCCACAGCTTTAGAGAAGTTAGGTAACAAGGAGGACCCTAAGAAAGTCCTAAGAAGGAAACAAGAATTTTTCTGGGAAGGGAAATAGATCTCCTGGGTAAACTGGGCACTTAGGTAGGCATGTAGGGGAGGAAATGAGGGGATGAAAACATGAGGGATCAGGTTGGTTGAATTGGAGACAGCATGGAGGGGGAGAATAATGAAGGTTATATCTTGATAGAAAGGGCTATGTGGGGATTATGAAGAAACTTGGTGTTGGGATCTTGTGTTTGATCTGGCATGATATGATAATGCTTTACCCATTTAGCTGGCAGCAGATATCTATGATTGGAGAGGCCTTGTGCCCCACAGACTTGGAAAAATGGCTGAGAAATGGCAGTAGACTGGAAACACTTAGACCTTAGACTTTTTCTATGTAGAAGAACTTTATAATTAGAGAGAGAGAGAGAGAGAGAGAGAGAGAGAGAGAGAGAGAGAGAGAGAGAGAGAGAGAATGTTCCTGGGAAGAAAGCAAGAGAGTGTGGGGTGGTGGGAATTTTTTTGAAATGGGGCTTGACATCAGAACTCACGGCAGGGTGTGGCTTCAGAGGCTAGAACAGAATCTTAACATCTCTCATTTTTCAATTTTTTTAAGTTGACTTATTAACGGGGATGAATGAGGATGCAGAATTTTCTGTCTTTGAAGATTTGGCGTAGAATGAGAGGACAGGACCTGGGTGGAAGATGTGGGTGGAGGTCAAGCTGTCATCTTGGAGATCTTTAGGGATCTATCTCTTGGAGTATCTGAGAATGCAGGTCACTTGAGAATCACTTGAAATCTGTGAAGATCAGCTGGAACAGGTTTATGGTTTGGTGTGTCATTACAAGCTATGGCTCAGGCTATGGTGGTGGACTGGTTTATTTAGCTTGTCTCAGGGGCAAAGGATGACACATTCTTTTTTTGTAGCTGCTTCAAGCTAAAATTGGTCATTGTTGTCATAATCAGGGTTTAAAAAGGAAAGGGGTACCTTTCTGCTCAGAGACAGAGCAGGTTGTAGAACTGCCAACTGAATGAATTTGTCTTGAGGCATGATGGACTTATGGTAGCAGATCCAGAGAAAAGATAGAAGTTGTATTACTTCCACCAAAGTAAAAAATGGTGATTGGTGGCTGTTTCCAAAATTAAAGGCTAGCTTTTGAACAAATCAAAGATGGTGATTGCCTACTTCCATGTGACCCCAGTTTCTTTTTCTTATTTTTTTTAACTCAGCTCCAGCAGTAGTATGGATATTTCTCTCTGTCTTGCTTCTTTGAGCAGACAACCACTGGCAGAAAAAAACAACTGTCTAGTCCAAAAGTCTGAGCAGCCAGTTCAAGACTCTGATGGGAATGGGCAGGAAGTAAAACAAGTTAGGTGAAGCAGTGTCCCCATGTGGGATCTCAGTATAACCCAAACAGTTTATCTCTTGGCATCCCAGAGAAAAGCGTGGGCTGGAAGAAATGACCAAACTGTCAGCACACAGGAGTCAGGGGGCATTACCCTGAAGGACTGAGAGTCCGGAGGGGTTTACAACTGTTATGCTGAGAACAAGTAGTACGCAAATAGGCAAGCAAGCATATCAAGATTCACTTATTCTTTCTATGTTCTTGACTGTAGATATGATATTCTAAATTGATACTCAAAAAAAGGTCTATAATCTGGAGCTATAAACCAAATAACACCTTCCTTTTCTAATGTGCTTTTAGCAAAATTTTATCATAGCAACATAAATGAAAGGAAGAAAGTTTTACCTTCTTTCTTCCTCATCTTCCTCCTTCCATTACATTTTTTAAAAAATTTTTGCATACCATCCATAGATTCCTCTCATTCTTTTTTCTTGTTCCCTCTCCCTACCTCCTGTCTCCCATCCCCCATCTACTTCTCCATTTAGAAAAAGGCAGATCTTCCATGGGAATCAAGAAAGCATGTCATATCAAGTTTAGACAGGACCATGCTCCTCTCCCTGCATCAAGGCAATAGGTTCCAAAAAGCCAGCTTATGTACCAGGACCAGGCTCTGATTCAACTGCTAGGGGACCCACAACACACCAAGCTATATAACTGCCACCCACATGCACAAGGGCTAGGTCAATCCTAAGCAGGCCCCCTAGCTGTTGGTCCAGTGTCTCTGTGTTCCTACTCGCTCAAACCAGCTATCACTGAGGGTTCCTCCATCATGAACTTGACCCCTTGCTCATAAAATCTCTCCTCCTTCTCTTCAAATGGACTCTGGAGCTTGGCCTAGTGCTTGGCTGTGGATCTTTGTTTATACTTCCATCAGTTACTTGATGAAGTCTCTCTAATGATAGAGTCGCAGTGATTGAGCATAGAATGGAGTTCAAGAGGTTCAGCTTGCTTTATCTTTGAGTATCATGAAACTAATCTGATTACCCCCTGGGAAGGAACTCATTATCTTGCTAATGTAAACTGCTTGCACTTGCAGAAGGGGCTTAATGCTGTAATGAAGCTGCCTGTTGCCTGATTCAAGGATAGCACAGGGACTTCTCAAGATAGTGCCTGAATGCCTGTACTATGCATTATTTTACTCCTGACTTTCAGTGTGTATGTAAGCACTGTCAGTATTAAACTTGGGGTAAACTCTTTCCCATCTACTTGTTTTCTTCAGCTGCCTCCACTGGGATGACACTGTGGCTTGTTCCTCTGTCTCTCTGATCTTTCAGCTTTCCCCAATATCTGGCTCCAGGTTTTGTTTTCATTTTGTTTTTGTTTTTTTCATAAAACTAAGTAGAATTAATCTAATACTCCCCAACCTCCTGATTACTCTCTATGGCTACTTTCAGTCAATTGGTAGCTTGTTCAGGCTCTTGACCTACAGAATGTTTTTATTTTATCCTATTTACAAAAAGCAGAAAGCCTTTGGTGTGTACTAGTTAAGGAGCTACACCACAACTAGAAACAAGTTTTTATTTTCCCCTAAATAGTTCAGTCTTAGTGTTTGCAGTGTGATCAAATATTTGCAATAGAAAAGGAAAGAAAAAATTTAATTACATTATAATCTTAAAATAAATAAATAAGTGAAAAGGTCACATGATAATTGAGAAAAATGAGTAATATTTCTTGCCTAATAATGTCAAGTTGAGGTTTGTTACAGTGGTGCAACTTATTATCACACACATACATACATACACACACACAATACACATGGCTTGATTTTATGTTAACTGAAAGACACAATTAAAAAAAAAAAGAAAGACACACAATTTTGTCTTTTTGAGTCTTTAATTTATCCAATTTCAATTTGATGTGACTGGTAAAAACAATAACCAGGTGATAGAATCAGAAATTTCTTCTTACCATATTAGCATCCAAGAAAGGATTCTAAATTTACAAACTATAAAGTTCCACATTGTCATGTAGCAGGGTTGGTGTTTAACAAGCTGAAAGAAAAAACAAACAACAAACAACAAAAACCCCCAAGACTTGTAAATTTCAATTATGAGCCAAATGTCACTAAGGATAGAAATCATTCAAGAATGAAGAAATATTTCAAAAATGGTCACAACCTTCCTACAAAAATCCTGTCACACAAAACAAACATCAAGATTGTGAAAAGAAAGCAGTGCCCCAAAAGTAATTATCCCATGAGATGCAGACTTTGCAAAGCAACCTTACACTTTATCCCACTAAATGCAGAGTAGTATATAAAATCACAAGCTAGAGAGACACAGCAGGCTAAATAATCTTAATTTGATTAATGTGTTAAGCCATTCCAGAAGTAACTGAACACTACAAATTTCACATCAGTGTTAATTCCAATGTTGCTTGTGAAATAAAGCAGAAATGAATGATTAAATGCCATGACATAAGAGCAGAAACAAGTTGTGTGGTTAGCTTTGTCAAATTGACACGAATGCAGACATATCTGGAAAGAAGAACTCTAAATGAAGAATTTGCCTCTATTAGACTTGGTGAGCATATCTGTGAGGCATTTTATTGATTAATTATTGGTATAGGAGAACCCAGCTTACCAGAGGGAGTGCCTTCTCTGGGTAGGCAGTCTTGAGTCTTGAGGCATATGTGGAAACAAGTTAAGAGCATCAGAAAGAACAAACCAATAAGAATAATTCCACAATGGTGTCTGCTGTAGTTCCTTCTTCCAGTATCCTGTTGTATTCATGACCTGTTTCCCTATTGGTGGACTGTTATCTTCCTCCCAACAATTATAGAAATAACAATCAATGCTTGCCTGTATGTGTAATAAAGTATTAGCTAATTATTTGTAATCAGAGAATCTTTTTTGAATACTGCATTAGTAAGTACTGTTCATATAACATTTAAAACATTTCTCGAGGTTTTTTTTTGCTTTATTGTAGGGCGCGGTTGGCCTTTGCATAACTTGTTGGAACATTCTATTGCCACTTATGCTAATTAGGCATCGAGAAATGACCAATCCGATGTGATCCCCAAATATGCTAATGAGCCATTATTTTGGACCAATCACCAGCCATATGCTAATAAGTATTACTTTGAACCAGTCACCAGCTATATGCTAATGAGGCATTATGTTGGGCACCAATCACGTGCCCCGGCTTCCCTATATAAGCAGGCTGCATCTCAGGCTCCGGGTCTTCTTTCCACCATTCTCAACTGAGCTGTATTCCAATAAAGTGTGATCCAAGAAGAATCATGCATGTGTTGACTCGTCGTTCTGCAGGCCAGAAGCGGCTTGCCACAAGTGGTGCCGAAACCCGGGAACCTTCGCGCCTTTGCAGAGAAGACTGATTCAGAACTCGACACATGGAGTGGACCATTGTCCAGATATGCGCATCCTCCTGGGAGGTCTAGAGCCTGAGATCTTCGCTGCAGTTTTTTTCATTGTATCTGTCCTGATTTTTCTTTTCTGCGTGTGGCTGCGGTGCCATCAACCAGGCAAGGAGTGCCATCCCTGGCCGTGCGATAAATCAGACATATGTCCGTAAGTCGTTCGTAGATCAGAGCGCAAGATGGGGAACAAATTGTTTGCCGACCACACGACCGAGTTCCACGAACCTATTCAGGCTATATTGAGTAGCCAAAGGCTAAAGCTTTCCCGCAGAGCCATAAATCGATTGCTGGAAAATATCGAAAGCAGTGCTCCATGGTTTGGGGTGTCAGGCAGTTTGACTATTTCATCACGGGAAAAACTTGGCAGGTATTTAGAAACGTAACACCGAGGGAACACTTTCCCGAGGCACTCTTCTGCTATGGCATATGATTTATTATTGCCTAAAGGATGGGAAATATGAGGACATTATTCAGCAAGAATGTAAGGCTCTCAGTATATGCCAGGATAGTGCATCAGAAAATGGAGGTGCAGGGACTACAAAGGATAGGCCTAAGAAAAAGAATAAAGAAAAGAAAAATTCAGCATTGGTGCCAGGACTTTACCCAGTCCTAGATGAATTTAAAGATTTAGATATATCTCAAGATGAGTTAGAACCTGAAGAGGAGGAAGATCTAGAGGAGGTGGCTGTAGCCATTGAGTGAGAGCGTTATGATCCTCTACCGCTCAGCTGATCGATCACCTCCTTTCAATCCCGCAAAGGCTACAGCTACTGCTCCCCTTCCTTTAGGGAACAAGTTGGGATGCACACTCATCCCCCAGGAAGTGTGGTCTGGGGTGACCACAGCCTTCCCAGTATTTGAGGATCCAGCCGCACGTAGTCGATATTATGAAGTAATTGACCATAAGATTATTAAAGATCTTGCAGAGGCAGCAAAAAGAGACGGTGTGGCTGCCAACTATACCATCATGTTGCCGCAGTGCCTTACACGCAGTGCTTTAACACCCACTGATTGGCAAGACATTGCCAGAGCCTGCTTAACTATGGGGCAATATTTAGACTGGTACTCAATTTTGACTGATCTGGCACATAGTCAGGCCAGAGAGAACGCTGCCAATAGGCAGCCAGCATAGAATGTAGATATGCTGTTAGGGCAAGGACAATGGATAAATAATCAGACAGCATATCCTGTGGAAGTTTATACTCAAATAAACACCATCAATATTAGGGCTTGGCGAGCCCTTCCCAATAAGGGGGAGGTCACAGGGAACCTATCCAAAATAATTCAGGGCAGCACAGAACCATTTTCTGACTTTGTAGCACGAATGATGGATGGAGCAGGATGAATTTTTGGTGATGTGGAAACCACACTGCCGCTAGTAAAGCAATTAGTTTATGAGCAGTGTACAAAAGAGTACCGTAGGGCTATCACCCCACACAAAGGAAAGGATCTAGAATATTGGTTGAAAACGTGCCGAGAAATTGGGGGACCTTTGTCAAATGCAGGACTCGGCGCTGCTGTGATGGCTGCTTCTCACAGTAATAAAGGTTCTAACAGCAGTTGGGTGTGTTTTCGGTGCAGCAAGCCTGGGCATATTAAAAGACAGTGCCGAGAGGCTGCCCACATGACAAGGACAAAACTGCCTCAAGGAGTGAATACTCCAGGGACATGTCCAAGATGTAAAAGGGATAAACACTGGGCCAACGAATGTAGGTCTGTTAAGGACATTAATGGGCAACCTATTCAACCTGCTGCCCACCTAGTTAGTCCAAAAAACTGGGTAGTGGGCCCCTGGTCTCAGGGCCTGAAAATATTTGAGGCCCACGAGGAAGTGAATTTACAACCACTCAGGCCCCATGTTGAGCCACATCAGGCTCCACAGGGCTGGACCACCGTGCCACCTCCAGAATGCTACTAACAACAGGCATTAGATGGGAATACAACCCTTAGACACAGACATGCAAGGGCCACTCCCAAAAGGGACAGTTGGGCTAGTGTTAGGCCATTCCTCTTCCACCTTATGGGGACTCATTGTTATGCCTGGAGTTATTGATCCAGATTATACTGGAGTCATCAAAGTCATGTGTCAATCCCCTTGAGGGATAATTACCATAACTCCTCATGATCGCATTGCACAATTATTAATTTTGCCTTCTTTCCATGACAATTACCCCGCATACTCAAAAGAATGGGGATCCAAGGGCTTTAGATCCACCGGAGTTGATTTGGCTTTTCTGTCACTATCTCTTAATGACCACCCTATGCTTGATCTTATAATAGAAGGGAGAAAATTTCAAGGATTGGTAGATACTGGAGCAGATAGAAATATAATTACAATTAGAGATTGGCCACCATCATGGCCACTTCAAACATCTTCACAGACCTTACAAGGTTTAGGTTACACAGATGCCCCTAGAATTAGCTATAAGGAATTGACATGGAAAACAGAGGACCAAAAGGGGAAGTTTCAGCCTTTTGTAGTTGAAGGACTGCCAATCAATCTGTGGGGCAGGGATATCCAGAGTCAAATGAATCTTAAGCTTACTAATGATTATTCTGACACAGCAAAAAATATCATGATTAGATCAGGGTTTGTTCCAAGCAAAGGGTTAGGGCGTAATTTACAAGGCATTACCGCACCAATAGAGGCTCAAGGAAACGCCAATCGGCAAGGCTTGAGTTTTTCACAGGGGTCACTGAGCCTATGATTCCTATCTCATGGATGACCGCTGCACCTGTGTGGGTACCTCAGTGGCCTTTGTCGAAAGAAAAATTGGAAGCAGCCTCTATGTTGGTTCAGGAACAGTTATAGCTGGGGCACTTAGAGACCTCACAGTCTCCCTGGAATACTCCCATATTCGTTATCAGAAAGAAATCAGGAAAATGGCACTTACTTCATGATCTGTGTGCCATAAATCAACAAATGCAAGTCATGGGACCCATTCAGAGGGGTCTACCAGGATTAACAGCTACCCCAAAGAACTGGTCTGTTGTAGCGGTAGATATTAAAGATTGTTTCTTTTCCATTCCCCTAAATAGTCAGGATAAGGAAAGATTTGCTTTTAGTTTCCCCTCTATTAATCATGAACAGCCTGATAAGCAATATCAGTGGGTTGTTCTTCCTCAAGGTATGGCCAATAGTCCTACAATGTGTCAGCTTTATGCAGATAGAGCTTTACAGCCAGTAAGAAATAAGTTTCCTCATGTTAGAATCGTACATTATATGGATGATATTTTGCTTACAGCCCCTTCTATGGAATTGTTAGAATTAGCATTAAGTTTGTTAACCAAAGAATTAAAAGATAAAGGTTTATTTATTGCTCCGGAGAAGATACAGAAGGGAAGAGCTATTGAATTTTTAGGAGCTGTTATTCAGAATGTACATGTTAGACCACAAAAGGTAGAAATTAGGACCAATTGTTTAAGGACTTTAAATAATTTCCAAAAATTGCTTGGCGATATAAATTGGATTTGGCCATATTTGAAATTAACTTGCTTTGAGCTTAAACCCTTATTTGATATTTTAGAGGGAAATCCAGATCTTAATTCCCCATGTCAGCTAACCCCAGAGGCTCAGATAGCACTTCAAAAGGTAGAGCAAGCAATTACTAGGGCACAGTTGGTGCACTGTGATGAATCCAAGTCCATTTTAATGTGTATCCTCCCCACTTTAGGCTTTCCAGCTGGTGTTCTTTGGCAAGAAGGGCCTCTACTGTGGATTCATACTAAATCTACAGGGATGAGAACCTTGTCCCACTATCCATCTATGACAACTGAGGTTGCATTATTAGGCATTAAACAATCTATTGCATCTTTTGCCAAGACACATGATGGACTTATAGTCCCTATACAAAAGAACAAGTAGAGATATTGGCTGCCACTACCTCAGAATGGGCTATATTGGTTTGTGCCTTTTCTGGTACAATTGATAATCATTTGCCCAAGAGTGAACTTTTAAGATTCGTAGTTCAGCAGCCTGTGGTGTTTCCTCGGATCACGAGGGAGCAACCGTTGAGCAATGCCTTAACCATCTACAGGGATGGGTCTAAGACTGGGAAAGGAGCCTACATGGTGCAAGGAGGCTCACCTGTAACTGTTGAGTGCCGTCCAAATGCTCCCCAAATAGTAGAATGCCAAGTAGTTTTAGAGGTTTTTAAATGTTTTCCTGAGTCTTTTAATTTGATATCTGATTCATCATATGTGGTGAATGCTGTTAAAAATTTAGAAATTGTTTTCTATATTAAACCCTCTAGTATGGTAGCCTCACTTTTAGTAGAAATAAGAGGTGAGATTTTGCATCGATCCAATCCCTTTTATATTACCCATATCTGAGCTCACTCTTTGTTGCCTGGTCCTATGGCAAAAGCCAATGAACAAGTTGATCTGGCAATGCACGCTTTTGTGGCATTGGACTCTGAAACACAAGCACAAGAGTTTCATAGCTTATACCGTGTTTCATCTGCGGTTTTAAGAACTAAATTTAAAATTTCTAGGGAGATAGCTAGGAATATTGTGAAAAGCTGTTTTGCTTGTGTGCAATTCTTGCCTGCTCCAAAAATAGAGGTTAATCCTAGAGGCATTTTTCCACTTGAAATTTGGCAGATGGATGTTACCCATGTTCCATCCTTTGGAAAGCTTCAGTATGTGCATGTTTCCATTGATACATGTTCTGGGGTAATGCACGCTACACCTCTATCTGGATAAAGGGTTCACAATGTTATTACCCACTGCCTTGAAGCTTGGGCCACTTGGGGCAAGCCCAATACACTGAAAACCGACAACAGGCCAGCCTATACATCTAAGAGTTTTGCCTCATTTTGTCACAAAATGCAAGTGAAACATATCACAGTCCTGCCCTGTAATCCACAAGGGCAAGGGATAATAGAGCGAGCGCATCGTATGCTCAAGGACTTCCTGCAAAAACAAAAAGGGGGGATAGCAGAGAATTGCACCCCCAAACAAAGGCTCTCTCTTGCCTTATTCACTATAAATTTTCTAAATTTAAATGATAAAAATGAAATCGTTGCTGAATGTCATATGACGTCAGAACCCAACAGTCAAGGCAAAGTTATGTGGAAGGATGTACTTTCTAATCAATGGCGAGGCCCGGATCGCGTTATCGTTCGATCCAGGGGATCTTTATGTGTTTCTCCACAGAATCAAGAGCCAGTCTGGGTGCCATCAAGATTGACGAGACATGTTGAGGATGACTCTAAGGATGATGCTGATATGCATACTCCTGACCATCTTCCCCCTGATTCAGGCAGAGAAGATGGTACTCTGGGGGATTAGTCGGACCTGGCCATTACCTATGCCAGTCCATGCTCAGTCCAGAGTTCTTCCTACGATATTTTCCACCTCATGTGAATTGAATGTCCCTTGTGCCCAGCCCCTTTCCACGAATTGGGTAAAATATAATGCTAGTAATATTAATTTGAATCAGTCATTTTGCTTTAGTCTTAAAGAGACTGATGACTATATTTTTCTAGCCAGAAAAAACTTGACTCATTGGGTAAACCCCCTAATGGACAATCAAGTTCCCGTGCATATGTTAACTGAGGCTTTCGAACAGATAGCTACTGGTTCTGCCTCTGGCACAGGATCAGGAGTTAATGGAAATCACGAGGTGAAGGTTACCACTATGGTCCTGACTCATGAAGGGATAGTTCCATTACATAACTGTAATAAGAATAGACAAAATACTACAAGACCTATAGTTGCTCCCTATTGTCAACCATTTATAAGTAGTTTTCCTACCTTCACTTCCTGCCAAGATAGAACTTGGGGAAGTAAACAGCTTAGTCTGGGATTTGAATTCTCTCGTGGCTTGAGGCCCTACATGGGAAGTGTTGAGAAATCGGATAATACAACTTGGTTTGCTGAAGGATGGCCATTCTTTTCCTGGGTATTAATTAATAAGGCAGGGGCCAGTGCAGATGTTTCTGCTCTTGTTAATTTGCAAGGATCCTTAGGTAAGGTTTATAATGTGTCAGGTGTGGTGAAACCAGGTAATAGAGCAAGGATGAAATTAAAATTAACATCTTGTAACAACGAGGTTAGCAGTTACACAGGGTCAGTAGCTCTGGTGTGTTTGAAGTCACCTTTTATGTTTCTCCTGACTAACTCTAGTAAAAACTGCACCACTTCAGGCAGTTGTTGGTTGGCAGAGTGTTGGAATGGATCAGTGGTGACTACAGCAGCAGTTGTTAGAATGCCTACCTTTGTCCCCATGCCTGTGGAAGCTGACCCAGAGCAGTTCCCTATGATGAGTCTGTTATGCCATAAGAGGGATTTCGGCATTACGGCCGCTATTGTGGCTGCCATTGCCATTTCAGCAGCTGCAGCAGTTACTGCAGGTGTAGCCATGGCCAGCCAAGTCAAGTCTGCCCAGGAAATTAATGATATTGTGGCTCAAACTTCGCAAATTTTAGAGGAGCAAGTACAGTTTAATTCTCATTTGCTGAGTGGTATCCTTGCCACCAACGAAAGAGTAAATTTACTAGAAGAGGCTATTGAAGATGTATATGGCCTAATACAAGTGGGCTATGTAGAGAAATTAGGGCATGTTTGTGTTACCCCTCTTGTAGTTTCAGATGCCTTGAATGAAAGTCAAAGAATTGGAGAATTTCTAAGTGGAAGTTGGTCTATGGAAGCCGAGAAGATGATCCTCAAGCAAAAGTTCCTGATCGCACGCTTGAATGCTACAAGATTGGAGCCTGTTACACTTGGGGACTTTACTTCTTGGCTCACTTCTGCCTTTTCCTTTTTTAAGGAGTGGGTGGGAGTAGGAATTTTTGCAGCCTGCTGTTTATTTGGGATTGGTTTTTGCCTCTGGCTTGTTTGCCGTATTCGCATCAGAGCGTGTCAAGAAAAGGTACTACTCACTCAGGCACTCTTGGCTGTCGATGCAGGGCACTCCCCCACAGCCTGGCTCTCCGCCCTTAAGAACTTATAATGATTGCCCTTGCACAGAGAGGCTTTAGCTGCCATTGCACCTCTATAGGGAATCATTCTCCTCTGAGATGGCCTTTGCACCCTGCCGCCCTCACTAGCCTTGCACGCAGGAAGGCATCTCAGGGACCCAGGCAGCAGGAAACAGCCTTTGAGCAGTGGGCACATCATGAGGTGAACACCTGTACAGGCTATATCCTGTTTGTGCTATTAGAAAACAAAAAAGGGGGAGATGTAGGGCACGGTTTGCCTTTGCACAACTTGCAGGAACATTCTATTGCCGCTTATGCTAATTAGGCATCAAGAAATGACCAATCCGATGTGATCCCCAAATATGCTAATGAGCCATTATTTTGGACCAATCACCATCCATATGCTAATGAGTATTACTTTGAACCAATCACCAGCTATATGCTAATGAGGCATTATGTTTGGCACCAATCACGTGCACCGGCTCCCCTATATAAGCAGGCTGCATCTCAGGCTCGGGATCTTCTTTCCACCATTCTCAACTGAGCTGTACTCCAATAAAGTGTGATCCGAGAAGAATCGTGCATGTGGTGACTCGTCGTTCTGCAGGTCAGAAGCGGCTCGCCACACTTTATTATTTCTATCACCATTTTGTCTTTCACTGTGATCTCTTATCTAGCCTGTGAAATATTCAGAATGATTTTTTTACATTTCTATTCTCTAATTTTCCTACTTCACTTTTTCACCAAATAGTTTGAATCCCATTGTAAAAGATAGAGTAGTACCACTCCATCATCCTATTATATTTTATTTTTCATAGCATTACTTACTATTTTCTCAAGACATACTGTTTACTGCCTAATTATCTTCTTATTTCTAAGTACATAATCCTTTGAGAACAGAGATATTTTTGTTTTGGTAGATGTATTTGCAAAAGTAGGATGATTCTAGATAGAAATTCAATGTTGACGAACAAATAAACAAATGAAGTTTTAAATCTTAAAATAAAAGAATGACTAAACAATCAAAAGATTATACTTTAGTCAATATACTTACTCTGACAAGAACTCAACATGTATGGAATTATTACCCAAAATTATGTTAACCATTTATCTCTCCCAAATGGTTCACCTCCATCACCTCTGGGATAATGGAGCTGTGAAAGTTGGCTTAAAGAGATTTTTGTTACTTAAGTTCTGAGAGAGGGAAATGGAAAAAAAGAGTGGAATACTAGAGGATGGAGAGAGAGAGTTCAAAGTGACAGAGTGCCAGTGATGTAGCCCTTTCACGAGAGAGAGAGAGAGAGAGAGAGAGAGAGAGAGAGAGAGAGAGAGAGAATAGTCAGATTTCATATCTGATTCTCTCATTTGATTCTGGACTCAGGACCCTTCAGTTGTGGTGAAGCACATTCTTCTTGGCAGATGCAGAAGGGAGAGACCAATCCTGTCAGCAGTAAGTGAACTGTGTGTGCTGGTGGGTTATTTAGTCTTTGAAAAAAATGTAGTGAAATCTTTGATAACAAAGACAGTAAGTTTAAGAAGAGCTACAGCAAAGATCTCTTGCCTCATATCTTGCTTGAATCTGTCACTGGTAAAATATTTGGAAATCTTTCTTTGATCATTCTACTTATAACAGTGAATTTTGAAGACAAGATACAAAATCCTGAGAAACCCAGATATGTTCTTTAAAATAAACACAGGCATGAATGTCTGCAGAATGCTGGCCAGAGTGCACCACAGAACTTAACACTGTATATGAAAATGTCATAGGCATTTTAGAATGCACACTTAAGATTTTCAACTGAGTTATTTTCATATTTGAATGGGAAATATAATCGCATTTCATCAAACTACTCTAGTAGCCACAGATGCTTAAAATGAGTTTGCAAGGATATGTACAAAATACAGAGAAACAAATGGACATCTAAAACATTCACTCTACCTTTACTTTAAATGGGAATATATAAACAAAATGAGTTAGTAAAACCATAATTACAAAACAGCCTATAAGATTAATTCTAATCCTGGATTTACAAGTATTTATTGAACATCTTTACAAGCTTCATTTGGTTTCAAGCTGTTTAAAATCATGATGCTGAGGATCTTCATTTCAAGGAAACCATTATGTTCTTCCTAGTTTTCATTTCATTCTATTTTATTTAACAGTTAGGTATGTATCCGCTAGGAACTTAGGCTCTTGATGATGACCCAAGACTCTCCCCCCTTTTATTCTAGACATCCCTTTTAGCTTCTCTCCCCTCTCAATTCTTCAGAGTCTCCTACTGACTCTTGATACAATTACTACCAGCACCCACAGAAGTCACACTAGACTGTGATCCAGGTAGTATGGTCTTGTACATATTGGATGATACTTCATGGCCTCCATTCCATTTTCTCCAAATCTAACCTAATCTTAGTCCTATTGCAACTTGCTGTCAGTACCTCCTCCTAGCCATTATCCATCCACAAATATAGAGGTTCTCAACCTGCGATTGGCAGGGGTTTAAATTATTCTTTCATAGGGGTTGTCTAAGACCATCAGAAGACAGAAATATTTATATTACAATTTATAACAGTATCAAGATTGCAGTTATGATGTGCTAATTTTATGGTTGGGAATTGCCACACCATGAGAAGTTGTATTAAAGTTTCATAGCATTAGGAAGGTTGAGAGCCACTGTGCTAGGGATTCTGTTTCTTTATGTGGACCTAGGATCTTCTTATTTATTTCCCATAACTCCTTATGTCCTTCCCTTCTAGCTTATCTCCATTCCTGGGTAACTGAGGCTGACTGGTAGTATCACTCTTTACCAGGGACCCCATGGCTACTACACTTGGCTAGAGCTAAAAGTGGGCAACAGTAATTATAGAGTAGAACACTCAAGAAGTATAAGAGCATGTATCTACACTAAGAAGCACCACAAACATCATAACTCCAAATATGTATATCACAAGGCAGATACACAAGCATGAAGATAATAAGACACTATGCCTCCTCCAGAAGATAGAAACCCTTTTGCAATAGGCTCTGAGAAAACTAGTTTAGCTGAAGCCTAAGATCCCAAGATAGCAACTTAAAAATAGCAATTATGAATATAGTCGATGATCTTAAAGAGGATATAAGTAATGCCTTACTAACAACTGTGAAAAAGCAAACAATTGAATGAAATTGATGAAAACAATCAAAACAATGAAAGTAGATTTTACATTTCTATTTAACAAAAAAGAGAATCACTTAAAAAAACCCAAACTGAAATCAATTAAGAATGTAAAGGTGAGAATGTGATTGTTTGGTATATTGATCTGCCCAAGTATTTATACTAAGCCATGAATTATTAATATTTGAATGGCATATGTGCTGATCTAAATTTCTTGAGTGGAATTGTTTATAATTATAAAAACATAATTGCAGTCATTTTATAATATTAATTATTCATATAGCCATTTATGTATGCTTTTATTCCTCTTAAAATTTTAAAGTTCAATAATTATATAATATTGAAATAGTGTTTTGATCATAGATAAATATGATTGATATTCTTGGTTGTTAACTTGACTACATCTGGAATGAGCTAAATCTAAAAGTGAAGGGCACATCTATAAAATTTTGCTGAGTTTAAAGTGGGTAAATCTACTTTTAGTTCAGACCTTTGAGGCAGAAAGACAAACAACATTGATTCATATCTTCAGGAGAGACACAGGCATTTGATCTGGATTTCGGGGCAGGAAGATAAACCTTTATGTCCGTGCCACATCTTCTGCCAGAAGCCTATGGAAGGACTTGGAAGACAGAAAGTTTTGCTCTTTGCCTATTCGATCTTGCCTTGCTAGCAAAGTCCATTTCTTTACTGGCATTGTAAGATCCTTCTTTAGAATCCTAGCATTTACATAAGACCAGCTGAGATATATTCCTTGTGGATAAAGCAACTTCTAGAATCTTGGACTTTCCTTTTATAGTCATCTATTGTTGGATTAGCTGGACCATAGCCTGTAAGTCACTGTAATAAATTTCAAATACAGATAATATAATATATAATAATATGCATCTGTATTATTATACGTATTCTCTCCATATGGAATTTGTTTAAATGCATATACATACATAAACACACAGAAAAAGAGTCCATATATGAGAGAGAGACCGTTAGCTGAGCTACAGGAGTCTAGTAAAAGAGAGGGAAGAGGGATTATAGGAGCAAGGGAAGTAAAGATCATAACAGAAAAGACCACTGAGACAGATGACCCAAATTTCTGAGCGCTCACAGACACTAGAACAACAACTGGGAGTCTGCAAGGCTCTAAACTAGAACCTCTGCATGTGGGCAACAGTTTTATAGCCTGTTCTGCTTGTGGGACCCCTGGCAGTGGGATGATGATCTATATCTGGTGTATGAGCTGGCTTTTTAAAACTCATTCCATTATGTGCTGGAGGTCCCACTCTAAAAGCAATTGCCTAAAGCCATTCTGTGGAAGCCTAGAGACACTTCACAATGGGGAGAGGTTAATGAGGGAACGTATAACTGGCTCAAGTACTGAGATTAAGTGTCTATACAAGACATCTAAAGTTCATTGAATAACATGGCAGAGGCAGCAGAAACAAATGTAAAAGTCAGAGGGTACATGTGAGCATTTTAGAAAGTTTCTTTTGGATATGAAAGGGGTATTGCATTCAGAAACATAAAGAATGTAACAACCTGCACATGCGCAGACTTGTTTTCTTTAAGGGTCTGGCCACAGGAAGTTTAATTATGCTCCAGTAAGTAAAAGAGCAGCATGAATGGGCCATTTTTGTAAATGGGGAGATCATAAGAGTGGGTATGAAACTGAGTTTGATGGGGTGCATGATGTAAAATCACCAAATGATAAATACATAAATAAATAAAAAAGAAAGGAAGAAAGAGAAGTTGGGAAGAACGGGGGCAGGGGAATAGAGGTGGTGAATATGATCCCAATACATTGTGTATATATGTACACACACACACAGACGCACACACAGGCATATTAAGAGATTTTTAACAAATAAAACAATAAACTTGAAGAAAATGTCTGACCAAATATCCAACAACAACAACAAAAAAGAGAGTCATTACATTTGCATATGTGTAAAAAGCAGGTACAAAAGTCAACAATGAACCATAATAGATGCTCTGTCAAAAACAGCTGGGCTACATGTCTGTCTTTGCTGAAAGTGCAGCTTAAATGACTTCTATATGGGAGAAAGCATGTAATTTGAGTTGGAGATGGAATGAAGATGTGAAAGCATAGATATATCCTTACAAAACTTTGTTTCAGGAAAGGAGCATTTGGTACCTGAGGGCAGGGCCCAGGTCTGGGCGTGTGCCTGACAGCCAATAGATTCAAAAGTTAGGTTCACTCTAAAAGTTCAGTCAGTAGATTCAGGGTTTGGGTTCACAAGGAAAGGGTAGCCAATGGCTGTTGTACGCCCATACTCTTTTGCCTATTCCTGGAATGCTAAGAAGTGTAACACCCTGCTTATGTATGCTTTTCTTTAAATAGCTCCTTACCTCTGGGCTCAGCAAAACTCTCTGCTGCACCAGAACAAAGGGTTTTGACTCAGATTTGTTTTAACCTGTTCATAACAATAAATAAGCCCTCCTGTGTTTGCATCAAGTCCAGCTCCCTGGTGGACTTTGGGGATCCCTCAACATGGGTACAACAAGAAACCTGCTAAACCAACACACACACACACACACACACACACACACACACACATACATACACACCACCACCACCACCAACAACAACAAAACTAATTTCTGAGGCTTTATCTTATGCAGGTTTAGGCTTAATTTTACTGGAATTTAACAAGTATTAAGTAAAATAATTTTCTTTTAAATAATATAGTGAGTTTGTATGTGTGTACTAACAAATGCAAGCAAAAGCACATGATGTTCGACTCTGGGTATGAATACTACATTGATTGTATGGAGGTCAGAGGGACAAATTTATGGAGTTGATTCTTCTTTCCCATCCTTAAAATGTTCTGGGGATTGAATTAGTTCCCCAGGCCAGTCAAGCAAGGAATATTTTTTTATATTATAAACTATGAAGTAAATGCCAATGATTATTAGTTTCTCTGACTAAAGTTCATCACTGCTAAGAGGGTCATTAAGGAATTCAGGATTAAAACAAGAGCTGTGTGAAGCACTGTTTAGAAACAGAAGCTTGTTGAGAATGACCATATTGAGTCTAGAGCACGGGAGTCCCAGCCTCTGGACACAAAGACAGCTGTTTTCAAAAAGCTTGTGCGCTGGTGAGCTCATGAGACTTTGGATTCTCGTTGGTCAAGGTCACTTTTATTTTTCCATACTAATATACATTCACAGGAAAAAATAGTACTTAGAATTGAGGAAGGGATATATTGAGTTCAAAGTATGATATATTAATCATTCTTCTAGAGTATTTACTTTGTCTCCATGGACATATGTCTTTTTAAGGACTCTCAAAGAGATAAGGACACTAGAGGTATTCCTCTTGTCAGAGTGGATATAAATAAGAAAACTATATAAATATTTCATATCAAAGCAGAGAGTCTATGTAAAAGAAATGGGACAGTCTCCTGATTCCATGCTTTCTTATTCTGTTCAACTGCAATTTGAGAATAGAGGGCATTTGTATAGCACATACACAGTAACAGGTTGGTAGGAAGTAGCACAGGAGATTGGAAGGGTGGAAATATCAAAAAAAGGTTGAAATTCAGGGAGTATGGGCTGAGGGTGCTGAGATAAACAGAGAACCTGAAAATTTCAGGGTCAAGATGACATTAGGGACTTGGGAGAGAGTTTTCACTGGCTGTTACTGATGATCCAGAACAAGTATGGTATGTTCTCCTTCTTTTCTTTATTCTACTTTTCCAAATGAGGCAAAATGAAATCATGATTCATGTCAAGGTTCCACTGAGTCATGGTCATGCAAGTCACAAATACAACAAGGCTGGGGAGCTCTCCTGCCTTCAATCTTACTGGCCCATCTACACTGCAATACCACTTCTGGGAAGAGCAATCCACATACCGACAAGCACATTCCCTGGGTACTTTTGAGATTATTACAAAGTTTATGCCTGGAAAGGACATTAATCCAGACTAAATACACTATAATGTTGCTTTCCTTGGTTTCCAAAGGGATGGGTTTTAACAATTGGAACATATAGTAACGGAATGACCCTTCTGAAGATCACATCTCTATTCACCCTCCCTAATAGATGTCAAAACAAATAAACAACAAAAAAGTCAAGTTCTCAAGTAATGGTATAGATTAAAAAAAATTATATGCATGTCAATAATTAGCATGTTTAAAGTACTAATAAATACATTTGAAGTTATGAATAGAAAAAAATGTAGTTTTCTCTAAATAAGCATATATATGTATGTAGACACACACCCACACACATTTCAAAGATGTCCACATTTTAACCCTCAAGTATATTACATTCTATACAAAGCAGAAATTAAGATAGGTGGTGAGATTAAGGGTGACACAATTGACCTCAAAATTTGAGTTGATCATTGATTATCTGTGTAAAGCCAATGCAATCACAGAATCCTTAAACAGAGAAGAAAGGGAAGATTCATTGTCAAAATGAGTGATAGAAAGAAGATTCCCAGGCCTCAGTCATCTTTGTAATCGGTGGTTGCAAGAGCTGAGGAATCAGGTGAGTAGCAGAAAGTTGAAAGAAATGAGTTTTCTCTCTTTTTAAATTAATAAAATTTATCCATTTGTTTTACATCCAGACCTATGTTTCCTTCCACTCCCACATTCATCCTCACCCCAGTCCCCATCCACTCCTCCTCTGTTTATGTCCAGAAGGGGGCAAGCCTACCTTGGCACTAGCATACATGGCATATTAAGCTGTGGTAACACTAAGTACCTCTTTTTGTATTAAAGCTGGGTAAGGCAATCCAGTCTGAAGAATAGGGTCCTGGAAGCCTATATATTATATTTGACATATATATTATACGTTTGACATAATTCTCTTTGATAGATATATTGATTTTTAACACATTCACAAAAATTCATTTTGGATTTTGGGGGATGGCGTCAGAGATAAAAGATGGTAAATTTTAGGGTTTTTGCACTAATAAATCAATTTGTTACAGGAGTAACAGGATGCACAGGGGTTCTGCTAAAATGCTGTCCCCTTCCCTCACTATACATCACTGTAGAAGCACTGCCAAAGCACAGATGTGATTGCAAGCAAGAGTACAGTGATGAGCATGTGGTTGACACAGACACCAGTCTGTAGACAAATGCGTTCCTATAGACAGCCTCAGAAAGCAGTCAATGAAGAAACTCAGAGATTAATGGAACAATGAAACATACCCCCACATCTGGGACTTACCCAGTTTTTGGCCTCCAGCAATGTTAACTCAGCTCCTGATTCTCAAATTCCATGATGTAGGAGTCAATGACAAGATGATTGAAACAGGGAGACTTAAAGTTACTTTACATTTTGAAAGTGAGTTTTAATATAGGGAAAGAAAATGTCAATTGGCCTAAATTCCTACCAACTACAGATCAAGGAAGAAAAAAATACTTATTTAGTAAGAGTATTAAAGTGAAAATAAAAGCTATTTAAAGTCTATAGATAAATATTCATTTTTAGAGAACATAAATAAGAGACCTACTCTAGGACTAACTGGCATCCAGGTTCCTGAGCACATGTCTGAATAGCAAAGTATTCTGAAGGATCCTGATACTTTATAAATCTTTATATAAATTTCAGTTGTTTGTGAAAAGACTAGGTAAGTCTCCCAGCCCATGTAAGGAAAGTCTGAATTTCCTCCATTGCACTTACGTATTTTTCATCAAAAAATAAATAAATAAGACAGAGACACTATTTACAGATGAAAACTGAAATTTAGCACACTGTAAAATGCTTGTGATTGTGTCAAACAGCAAAAAAGACTTGAGATTTAGAATCTGAGGAAGCAAAATTTTAACTATGTAAAGTAGGGATGTCCTTCATATTCAACCGGAGATTTTCCAGACATTCATAATGGGATTTAATAACACACATAGAAGTAAAATACATCTACACAATGGAGTACTACTCAGCAGTAAGAAAAAAATTAACATCCTAAAATTTGAAGGCAAATGGATGGATTTGGAGAATATCTTCCTGAGTGAGGTATCATAAGCCCAGAAAGATAAGCAGGTGGATGTACTCACTCATTAGTGGAATCTAAACAAAAAGCAAAGCATATCCAAGCTGCAAACTACAACCACTACTGAACAGCTTGGGATATGAAACACCTTGGACTGGCACCTTGGAGTCCATTCCCTCCAGAGGAACACCTGACTCAGTCTTGTTGTTGAGGTGAGGAAAGCAGTTCTGTCAGGAGTAGATGCTGAACTAAGTCACCTTAGGACCTTGGGTCCTCCTGCTGGGGAGGAGATAAAGTGATGGGGAGAAGAGAGAGTGACTGGGAGGGATGGGAGGGAAGGGAGTTTGAACAAGGGGATACATGCATAAAAAGTATGACTTTATTCATAATAAAAAATAAAAATAAATCAACCAACCAGCCACCAACCTAACCCTAACAAAGAAAGAACATAACTTACATGCACTTCCCAATTATTTTAGTCACTTAGAACATTTATTAAATAACTAAATATTTAAACCACTCACACTTACCCTGAAACTTTAAAGGAAATTTGTGGATATCTGCCTTTAAAAGCACATTGACTTTCTTCAAATATCTAAGATACTGCCAATCAGCTAAAGAAATAAACACTGTTTTTTTGAAAAAAAAAAAAAAAGAGGAGATATTTAAATAAGCAAACCATTGCCAGGATTAGCATAATACAGCCACAGAATTCTCTTGTTGGAAAGTTTAGAAGGCATTTTATGGACATCAACGTAATTCCACTGCTGTACAAAGGAAACTATTAGGATTGGGTAGAATATGAGAAGTCTGTATATGTATGTAAAACCATATTCCACACAAGACACAGGGGAGATTTAAAAACATCCATGTTTTCAATATTGAAATAATTAGTGCAAAAACATCATTGTGGCTTATGAATAAGTCAACCACACCTTGTATTTTAAAACCCCAGAGCTATTTCCTGAAACTCTCCTTAGAAGTGTAGGGGCAACCACATATCTCTGGAAAAGTATATTATCTAAAGCATATTAATGAATACATCTTACAACACAAGCACACCCTTGCCAATACAGAGAGCAGGGTATCTGGATTGATAGTTTCACATCCAGTTCAGGACTCAAACTATTTACACTAAAATCATAAGAACTACCAAATGCTGGGACAAACCAATCTATTTCTAGTAAAAACTATTTGATGACCAGTCAACATTATGTCATTTTTCAAACATGTTCTGTGGTTTTGGTGATGAAAATACAAGGGAGAATTAGCCGTGTTTTCAAAACCTGATACTCTTATGAGGATGTGCTTATTAGACTCTTTGGAAAAAATTCATTTGTAAGCAGATTTGAAATTCTGTTAACTTACACAGAATTCATTCAAGGTTAGTCTCTCAGACAATGTTGGGGGTGTGAATGATCATAAATGTCCTTTAAAAAAACAGATTAATTTCTATATTCCAGTGTCTCCATAAAACTTCTGTTCATACATCTAGCCATGAAAATTAGTTTCCCCACGATAGAACCTTATATTCTCTTGGGCCTTTGTCAAGCTTCCTTCTGCATGGGGTGGTCTGGACTTTTCTCTCAGGGTAAACTTCAGCTCAGTCTTTCCTGAAAAACATCTCTTTGTCTTCCTTCCATCATATAAAATGTCCTCCTATGACAAAGGGCTGGGACTGACCAACCATTCATTATCTCAGAGAATGACTCCTTCCTTCTGGGAAAAATATGTTTATGTGGTACCAAAACTGCATTTTATTTGCACACTTTTTAGCTAAGTCTTGTGTTTCTCAGGTTAGGGAACTACTCTAGGTATTTACATACGGACTGATGAGTAAATGGTCAGGTTTTAATTCAAGGGACATAGAAAATTTTGAAAGATACCTGGAACCTGTTGCATAGTTCCTTTTTCATCTATGATGAAATACTGGAAGAAACCACTTGAGTGCAGAAAGGCTATGTTGACTCTATCTCACTCAGACTTTCAACACATCATGGCAGGGAAGGAAAGGAAAGGTAGCTATGACCATGGCAGTGTGGGGGAGGCAGTGGACTCAGAGAGCAAAGCAAAAACCAGAAGCAAGTATAATCTTCAAATGTCTACCCCTAATTTTTCCTTTTTAACAGCCAAGCTTCAGTTTCTAAAGTCTCCTATCCTCAAAACAGTACCACAATCAAGGGAATTGGTGTTTAAAACATGAGCCTTGAAGAACGTTTCAGATTGAAAAGGTAACACACACAAGTTTGTGATGATTATTTCTTGAATTTCATGTGGAGGAGTAGCACCATTGTGTTTGGGATACATAATTAGGGTGTAATCTTCAAAAGAGATTAATGTGCTTATTACAGGATTCTGGTTAGTTCTCAAGAGAGAGGGTTGCTATAGACTAGGCTCAGTTCATATACTTGGCCTCTTGAGCACATTGCCATCTTTATGTTAGCTTTGCTGCTGTCTAGCCAAAAGCATATTTCCTAGAGACTGAGTTGTAAAGGCTGCCAAAACTTGAACATTTAGTTTTCAGGACCTTAAGGAAACATTTTTTAATCATAAAGTATATAGCATCAGTAATTTTGTTATAGTAGTAGAAACCAACGATACTCAGTGAACAAACATATCTTAGCAACTTTTTATTAAAGAATTGAAAACTTACTCTCTTGATTGTGTTACTAAGAACTATACTTAACTTACAAAAATTACCATACAAATTACAATTTACAATGGTAAGTTGAACTATGATAGAAAAATTTCAGTATTCTTCTTAGCTAATTCATTGTTTGACTGCATACCATGTAAAACAAATCACAACTTTACTAGCTATTTATTTTTAATATATAAATGTTAATATTAGTAGTTGTTAAGCATCTATTTGTACATTTGATTCAACTTTTCAGTTGTTTAGTTTAAAATATACTACAATATGGTTACAGTGTTCTAAGTACTTTAGCTTATCAATTTATCTAATTCTATAATAAATTTCCACAAGATAGAGCTCATTGGCCATATCAGGAAAATGAATGAGAGAGGAAGGGGAGGAGGGAGAAAGAGAGAGAGAGAGAGAGAGAGAGAGAGAGAGAGAGGCCTTCAAATGAAGGCGCAGAAGAGATCATGACAATTCACTTCAGGAAATCTGGTGTCCTGGTGTGTGCTTTCTGTGTCTTTCTTTCTTTCTTTCTTTCTTTCTTTCTTTCTTTCTATTTATTTATTTATGTATGTATGTTATTATGAACAAAGAAATCACACTTTCTATTCTGTATATCTTTATTCAAGGTCCTTTCCCCCTCCCAACACATCAGGTCATTCTCTCTTCTCCACAACTCCCCATTTCCCCCCTCCCCCACTCCTCCCTGGGTAGGCAGCAGGCAGTCCCATGTTCCCACTGTCCCAATATTGCTTAGTTCAGCCTACACTCCTGGCAGATCCAGTTTTCTTCCCCCAACCTCAAGACTGAGTCAGGTGTTCCTCTAGGAGGAGTGGGATCCAAGGAGTCAGTTCAAGATGTTTCTGATCCCAAGGTATTCAGTGGTTGTGGTTTGCAGCTTGGGCATGCTTTGCTTTTTTCTTGTTTGTTTGTTTGTTTGTTTGTAGTTTGTTTGTTTAGAGTCCACTAATGAGTGAGTACATCCCCTGCTTATCTTTCTGGGTTTGTGATACCTCACTCAGGAGGATATTCTCCAAATCCATCCATTTGCCTGCAAATTTTAGGATATCATTTTTTCTTACTGCTGAGTAGTATTCCATTGTGTAAATGTACCACAGTTTGTTTATCCATTCTTCAGTAGAGGGACATCTAGGTTGTTTCCAGATTCTTGCTATTACAAATAACGCTGATATGAACATAGTTGAGCTAATGCCTTTGGAGTGAGACTGTGCATCTTTAGACTATACACCCAGAAGTGGTATTGCTGGGTCCTTGGGAAGATTGATTCTCAATTTTCTGAGAAACCGCCATATTGCATTCCAAAGTGGCTGAACAAGCTTACACTCCCACCAACAATGGAGGAGTGTTCCCCTTGCTCTGCATCCTTTCCAGCATAGGCTGTCCTCTGTGTCTTTTATCTTCGCCAATCTAACAGGTGTCAGGTGGTATCTCAAAGTTGTTTTGATTTGCATTTTTCATGCTGTACTGAAGGGCCTGGGTAACAGTAGTGCCTAGTCTTTGTAACTATTCCTACTAAAAAATCCTCAAGTATTCCCATGCAGAATTTACAACTAAGCTTTGTCATCAATTACCTAGTTCTTTTCTTTTAAGCCATATGCTAACCCTAGTTTTTGCATTATATTTTGAGATAATGCTTAATTAATTTCTCTAGGCTGACCCTGGAATTACTCTACAGACCAGGTTGACCTTGAATTTATGATCTTCTTGCTTAGGCTTCTATAGTAGCTGAGTTAGCAAGCCCACTGTTATCAAGCATTGGTTGTCTCTCCATCTTTAATAAAAATGTTTTACACACACACACACACACACACACACACACACACACACAAAGAGAGAGAACTTTATGAAAGATTTTATAAAAATCTATACCATCGGAAGTAAAATGGTAAGTATAAAGAAATGATAAGGAGGTGTGGCTGGTGGTGAGTGCCTTTAACAATAGCACTTCAGAGACAGAGAAAGGCAAATCTCTGTGATTTCAAGGTTATCTGATATTCATGAGATGCCTTGTCCGTGCTAAAATGTTTAGTAAAGTCACGTGGTCAGTGCATATCATATACATATACATTGAAGTATAATATTAGATTTTATTTAATATGTGTAATTATTTCCTATTCAGTTATAAGAAAATTTGATTTTTAAAAAGAGAATAGATAAGACAGCTTGGTCTACATAACAAGTTCCAGGCAACTCAGAGTTACCTAATGAAATACTGTCTCAAAGAAACAAATAAACAAACAAACCCTTTTCTTTTTCACAGCTTATATGATACTTGAGAAGAATTAGTTTAATCTGCATTTTTTACTGGTGTTCTAGGACTGCCTTTTTAGTTCAGCAGCAAGCAGGATATCCATCAGAACCTGACTGTGTTCACCTTGAGGCTGTGCATCCAGGGAAAACCAAATTTTTATCAATATTCTCAGAGTATTTGCTGGTCTTGGGGGATTAGAGTTCTGGTGATCAGAATGCAGGGTGGCCACTGTCACTCCAGTCTATCAGTTTTTGTTCAGATGAAGCCCATTCAGCCTTCATCACTCAGTGTCACATAAACTGTGAATCTTCATTTCCAAGGAGTTCTGAAGGGTAGATGCTCATGTGCCTCTTTGTGATGCTCAGGAAAACTAGCCCTTTGCCATCATTTTGATTGGAAATTCCTCAAACATAATGTTATGCTTATTTTCAACTGATATCATTTTTAGCTTTTTAAGTGTGGGGGGTGAAAGATGTGAGAAATTCATGGAGAATTAAATATAAGACATTAATGGTGGACATGTATGAAATTATCATAGTTAAAACCCATAAACTCTACAATTAGTTAAAATTTAAAATGCAATTGTTAAATAACTATGCTCATATAAAAATTTTATTAAAAAGTATATACTGACCATATTAGCTTTGTAGACCAAAATCAAATATGATTCACTTAAAATTTATTAGACACAAAAATACATTCCTTACTTTATAAAGAAAAGTCTTAAAGTATACATTGATGATAGATCAAAGTGTTAAATACCTTGGAATAACTATAACCAAAGAAGTAACACATTTATTTGACAAAAACTTTAAATCACTGAAGAAAGAAATTGAAGAGGATGCCAGAAAATGGAAAGCTCTCCCATGCTCCTGGATTGGTAGGATCAACATAGTAAAAATGGCAATTCTACCAAAAGCAATCTGCAGATTCAATGCACTCCCATCAAAATCCCAACACAATATTTTACAGACCTTGAAAGAACAATACTAAAATTCATTTGGAATAACAGGAAAGCCAGGACTACCAAAACAATTTTGCTCAACAAAAGAACCTCAGGAGGCATCGCCATTCCTGACTTCAGGTTATACTGTAGAGGAACAGTAATAAAAACAGCCTGGTACTGGCATAAAAAAGAGACTTGTGGATCAATAAAATAAAATTGAAGATCCTAACATTAACCCAAAAACATGTGAACACCTGATCTTTGAACAAGAAGCTCAAAATATTAAATGGAAAAAAGATAATATCCTTAACAAATGGTGTTGGCATAGCTGGATGGCAGTGTGTAGAAAAATGCAAATAGATCCAAGCCTGTCACTCTGCACAAAATTCAAATCCAAGTGGACCAAAGACCTCAACATAAACCAAGACACACGAAACTTGATAGAAAAGAAAGTGGGAAATACCCTCCAACGAATTGGCACAGGTGACCACTTCCTAAATATAACACAAGTGGCACAGACACTAAGAACAACAATCAATAAGAGGGACCTCCTAAAACTGAGAAGCTTCTGTAAAGCCAAGGATACAGTCAATAGGACAAAACAACAGCCTATAGAATGGGAAAAGATTTTCACCAACCCTACAAGTGATAGAGGATTGATCTCTAAAATATATAGAGAGCTCAAGAAACTAGAGCCCAAAACCTTGAATAACCCAATCAAAAAATGGGGTTCAGATCTAAAAAGGGAATTCTCAGCAGAAGAAAGTCACTTGAAAAAGTGCTCAATATCTTTAACTATCAGAGAAATGCAAATCAAAACAACTTTGAAATACCACCTGTCAGATTGGCTATGATAAAAGACACAGATGACAGCCTATGTTGGAGAGGTTGCAGAGCAAGGAGAGCACTCCTCCATTGTTGGTGGGAGTGTAAGCTTGTTTAGCCACTTTGGAATGCAATATGGCAGTTTCTCATAAAACTGAGAATCAATCTCCCCAAGGATCCAGCAATACCACTTCTGGGCGTATACTCTAAAGAAGCACATTCACACTCCAAAAGCATTAGCTCAACTATGTTCATAGCAGCATTACTCCTGATAGCAAGAACTTGGAAACAACCTATATGCCCCTCATCTGAGGAATGGATTAACAAGCTGTGGTACATCTACATAATGGAATACTACTCAGCTATAAGAACAAATGATATCCTAAAATTTGCAGGCAAATGGATGGATTTGGAGAATATCCTCCTGAGTGAGGTATCACAAACCCAGAAAGATAATCAGGGGATGTACTCACTCTACATTACAATGATTGTACAACTCTACGATCAGTCTGATTAGTGGACTCTAAACAAAAAAGCAAATAACAAAGCATGTCCAAACTGCAAACCTCAAACACTGAACAGCTTGGAATCTGAAACACTTTGGACCAGAACCTTGGATCCCACTCTCTCCAGAGTAACACCTGACCCAGTTTTGATATTGCGGTGAGGAAAGTGGATCTGCCAGGAGTGAATGCTGAACTAAGTCATCTTGCAACCTTGGGATCTCCTACTCTTGCTGGGGAGGAGATAAAGAGATGTGGAGAAGAAAGAGTGACTGGAAGGGGTGGGAGGGGGAAGGGACCTTGAACAAGGATATACACAGATAAAAAATTGACTTTATTCATAATAAAAAGAAAAAGAAAAAAATGAATATCCAAGATTCTAAATTTTGAAACACATACAGATAATAATTAGATTTGTCAAATGTCTTATTGAAAATTTATTTATTTCTACTTGATCCATTTGTCCTTTTCTAATAATTTATTCATTTATTTTAAACCTGACACTTCTCCACAATAGTCTTACATTAATGATAATAGTACTAGTAAGAGTGATGTTACATTTATAAATCTTTCTTTTTTATTATTTTTATTTAAGCTTTTAAAAAATATATCCAGTATTATTTCCCCTCTCTCTGTTCTCCCCCAGATACTCCTCCCATCTATCCTCCCATCCATTCCTCAGAGAGAGTAAGGGCTTCCAGAGTTAATGCAGTCTGGTATATCAAGTTGAGGTAGAACCAAAGCCCTCCCCCAGTATCAAGGCTGAGCAAGGTGTTCCTCTATAGGGAATGGGCTCCAAGAATCTAGTTTGTTTTGATCCCCCTGCCAGAGGCATCATAAACTGCCCACACCATTCAGCAGTCATCCACATTAGTTTCCTTCAATGGAGGTTGTCAGCTGTTAGTTCAAAGTCAGTGAGCTCCTGATAGCTTGGTTCAACCCTGTCTACAGGTTTCCTCATCATGATTTTGATGCCTTTGCTCCTACCATTTCTCTTCGCCTAAACTGGGGAGCTCAGCCCAGTGCTTAGCTGCGGATGTCTGCATTTGCTTCCATCAGTTGCTGGAGAACGTTTCTATAATGACAATTATGGCAGTCATCAATTTGATCATAGGGGAAGGCCAGTTCAGGCCCTCTCTCCACTATTGCTTGGAGTCTTCGCTGAGCCATCTTTGAGGGTTTATGGATGTTTCCTTAGTACCAGGTTTCTCTCTGTTACATGGAAGAACAGAAAACATCTTTTGTCTTTCAATAGTCTTAATGAGCATAAATATTTATTCTAGCATCATTTTTAGAAGGTAGTGATCAAGAACATTCCTTGGGTCTCACTATTAAAATATGAAAACTATGTAGTGGACTCAGGCTTTTGTTTGTTTGTGGTTATGTTGAGCTAGAATCTCATACATCCCAGGCTGGACTCAAATTCACTATGTTTTGCTCAGAGAGTTTTTAAAAGTATAAAAATGAATATTTCTGAAAAAAAGACCCTACAGATATGGCTGATATTATTAAGTAATTAAAAAGGTAAAGAATTGAATACCTTGCTCATTTGCTAAAGTACACACAAGAAAGTGACTTGGAAAGATCTATCAAGCAAGGCCTTTGCAGCAACCACTACTTTGGGTGACTTCCACCTTGGATTAATGCCAAGAGCATGTGGTGACAAAATGAAATCATATTTTTAGAATATATTTATGAGTTCTTAGTTCTTTTGTTTTTTTGGCTTTAAGCTATAGAATTGTATCTGCAAGTAGGGTTTTGAGTGAGTTCCTGTGGGAAATCCATAAATGAGAAACAGGTTGAACATTGCTGAATGGTTCCAGATCTGAGGAACATAAAAGAGATTCCTCAACATGAGAAATGAAATGAAATGTTCATGCTATCACTAGTATCAAAGTATATGTGGAACACAGTTCATTGTATAGAAATGAATTTAACCTAAGGATAAGAAGCAACCTGGACCAAGGAAACCAAATATATAATCTAAGAGAGATAGACAAAAACGATTCAATTCCTTTAAATTTTCTCATTTGCATTTTCCTTAGATCCTTTGCTCTGTTTGTTATTTATGAGTCTTTATATAAGCACAACAGTTGGCTGAAGAGCTCACATTTATCTGCAGCCACACACACAGAAGTCCGGAAGTTTGTAGTAGAAACATTCTCACACCAAAGTGCCTCATGTTCAGCAGGCTGAATTCTCAGGGGATTTGATCCAGTTAATTCTCTCTCTCTCTCTCTCTCTCTCTCTCTCTCTCTCTCTCTCTCTCTCTCTCTCTCTCTCTCTCTCTCTCTCTCTCTCCCTCTCCCCCCCCCATAGGATAGGGTCTGCTCTGTCCACCTGTACTTCATTAGAGAGCAGAGTCTTCACATACTGCACCACAAGAACCTACAGTGACATAACTCCATCCAGAGACTGGCGTGACTGGGCTGGTCCCCCCACCCTCCTCAGCTCTTGTATCACTGGGAGTCTGGCAGCCAGTTCTACCCTGACAAGAGTTCACAGCATATATTAGTGGATCCTTGTTCTCAGTTCGTCTGTTTAAGGAATTAACGGAAGCAGTGTCAAGAGTAAGGTAAGTGCTATTTTAACTATAGCCCAGGGGATGCTGACTCTTTGGGATAGTGTTAAATTTTAACATGAACAGAAAAAAAAATCTAGAGGAATTTTACCAATTTGTTATTCAACGGCATTTTGAACATTTATTTTCACATTTTTCTTAATAGCCTTTCCATCATTTATGGATAATTTCTCAGTGAGTGCAGGATTGATTGGTAAGGGAAATTTAAAATGTTCCGAAGTCACAGTAAAAAAACAAAATAGTTAAACTATTCATTCAAAAAGTACAGTAATTAAAATGCTAACCATCTATGCTAATTAGCTACATGTGCTTATATTGCTGAAACCTCGTATTGGAGCAGAGAAAGGTCACTGTTACCAACATTTAATAGATTTTGCAATAGAATATGCTGCTACAAGTTACCATAAACATTCTACATTAGAAAACATTAGTTAAGCAACTCAGATACTTGTATAAATTGCTTCTTCAGGTTTTATTAATTTTAAAGAATTGTGGTTTGGGATGTATGTCTTCATGAACATGTTTTAAGAAAATTCTGGAAATACTTTGTTTTTGAAAAGAGTAGTTTTTTATGGCCACAGGTATTTGAAAAATATGGGTGAAGCACAGTGTAACTTTTCCTCACAGTAGAAGCACTGTATGTTTACCAGCTCACACTGAATGTAGAGTATTAGCTTATACTTCGCCAAAACTAGGGAAGATATTTTTATTACTTTGCTTGTTCAACTAAAAGAGCCAAAGCTTATAAATAAATCAATAAAACATTATACATCATTAATGTGTTGAAATGTATGAGGAATTCTATTACTGTGCCCTGTGTTCCTAGTGCTTAGTTCTGGACAAATCCTGTCTACTATGCTCAAAATTCCATCAGAATCATGGGGGGATAATTTGTTAGCATTGTGATTATGTCTGCTGTTAGAATTTTAACTTTTTCTTGCATAAAATCTTCTTCAGTGCTTCATTTGATGAGGTTTGTTAAGATTCTAAGCTATGTATTTAAAAACCATGGTCTCCCAACCCCTACCCAGTCCATGTTACCTGATGCAAAAACTTGTCTCATACAATTCACATAAAATATCACACAGTACATTCAGTTTGAGTGTGAATATTCTTCAGACCATTTCTCTCATAGGAAGACCAACTTTTCTACAATGCATTCTGTAAATGCCAACTCTTGTATTCTACCTTTCTTTTATGAAAACTGCTAGCTTTTCCCTGAAAGTTGAAACATGATTGGTTTTTTTCTCAGAAACATGTCATATGCAATTAAATATCAGGTAATATTTCAAATTGACGCTCTCAACTTAATACCTTATATATTGTTTATGATGTTCTCTTTGTTACTGCTATTATTCTCATTCTTTTTATAATAATAATAATAATAACTATTATTATTGTTTTGTCTCCTTAATTCTCTCTTGTTTTCTATTTCCATTTTGTAAGGGCACTAAAATTTGGATTAGCAAAATATAAAGCCTTATACTTTGGCACAAAGAAGATAAACTTATAATGCATCAAAAATGGAGAAGAATTTAATTTTTAAAAGTTGGAGACAAGCTATTTTTCTGTAGCTGGGATGCTTTTGGGTTTGGGTTTTAAAACCAAGACTGTTTGACATTTTCCTGTTGGGTAAACATTTGTTCTTCTAAAATTAATTTACTAACCACTTAGCTTCACAGTAAAGAACTGCAGTGGATTTTAAAGTATGGAATGTTAAGCTGCACATAATGTAAATATCCACCTAAGAATTCATCACCCCCATACCTCTAAATCCACAAGGATAATAAGGCCCTTTTAAAAGAATGTGCATGCTGCCTCTTCTACTTCACATGCAGCAACAGCTGCTTTCTTGGTGGGGGGCAGATTACTTCTGTTCCAAGTTAGAATCTTTATAATGAGACATTTTAATGATATTGATGGCAGAGTGCATGAGGAATTCACAATGATCTTTTAATTTTAATTTTTTTTTTGGTTTAGAGAAATTTTCATAAATAGGGTACTAACATGGTTGGTGATGAGATCTATCAGGCTTGGACCAAGTCTTCGAATTAAGGGAGGATCAAAAACAAGGACTAAAATGGTTTGTTAGCCATACCCAGAAGGGGGCGCATGTGTATATACCTGCAAACTGTTTCCTCCCAAAAGTGTAAACACAACACACCCTATCCTTATGTTTAAATATATAAATTTAAAAGACAGAGAAGGCACTATCTTAAGAGGCATTGAAAATGAAAAAAATAATGAACTTTAGTGATGAATTTTACATAAATCAAACTTTTTTTTAATAATAACATTATTTTACAATAACTTGTCTCCCCTTTATGTAGGATTCAAAGCACTTGCTGAAAATGAATCTTTGTGTATTGGCTCTTGTCCTGGCATTAGCCAGTGGTGTCAGCGGCCATTACTATGATTATGATGCGCCTCTTTTCATGTATGGGCAGTTATCACTCAACTGTGCACCAGAATGCAGCTGTCCCCACAACTACCCAACTGCCATGTACTGTGATGATCTGAAGCTAAAAAGTGTCCCCATGGTGCCTCCTGGCATCCAGTACCTTTACCTGAGAAATAACCAGATCGATCATATTGATGAAAAGGCTTTTGAAAATGTAACTGACCTGCAGTGGCTCATTCTTGATCACAACCTTCTGGAAAACTCCAAGATAAAAGGAAAAGTTTTCTCTAAGCTGAAACAACTGAAGAAACTCCATATAAACTACAATAATTTGACAGAGTCAGTGGGTCCGCTTCCAAAGTCCCTCCAAGACCTGCAGCTCACTAATAATAAAATCAGTAAACTAGGTTCCTTTGAAGGGCTGGCAAACCTGACCTTCCTTCACCTTCAATACAACCAGCTCAAGGAGGATGCTGTGTCAGCTTCTCTGAAAGGTCTGAAATCACTAGAGTACCTAGACTTGAGCTTCAACCAGATTTCAAAGCTTCCTTCTGGCCTCCCAGCATCTCTTCTAACTCTCTACCTTGACAGTAATAAGATCAGCAACATCCCTGATGAGTATTTCAAGCGCTTTACTGGGCTGCAGTACCTGCGTTTATCTCACAATCAACTGGCTGATAGTGGAGTACCTGGAAACTCATTTAATATATCATCCCTGCTTGAACTGGATCTCTCCTATAATAAGTTGAAAAGCATACCAACCGTTAATGAAAACCTTGAAAACTATTACCTGGAAGTCAACCAACTTGAAAGTAAGTATAGAGCCGGCCTTTTGTTTGATTGATATATCAAGTGTTTAAATACTTGAGCTTCACAACATAGAATAAATTTAAAAAACAACACAATTTAAACATCAAACTCTAAGCTCAGTCAAATATGGAATTATTCTTATCTTTTGCTCATAGGGTTGAAGCTGTAGAATTTTACATTAAAATTTTCAAGATTTAATATTTGAGGGTAACTAACACTACTGTTTGAACTCTTAATATTTATGTTTTTGCTTAGTTTGTTTCTGATGTAGATTTGTATGCCTCCTTTATTATTTTGAAAGATTCAGTGGAGGAATGAGGACCAAAGTTCAGAAGTGATGCAGTAATCACATGCTCTCAAAGTATCCTCCCATTTGTCTGGCTCAGACCACACATGTATGGTCCCATCATTCATAACCTCTTGAGACTCAGAGCGTTGCCCTGTTAACATGGTCAGTACCATCTGCCATGGTGTATGTGGTCTTCATAGTATTTTCATGAGGATCTAAGGAAGATTAAAGTGGAAAGATTTCAAATGATTACTTCATAAAAATATAACCTCGTAGAGCCCTTACCTTTTGTACAGCCCTTTACCTTCCACAGAGTTATATCTTCTCTTCACTTGCTGCCATTTCTTTTTGTTTATTTCTTGGATGGAGCTGAACTGGATCTGCTTTTTGCAGGTGCATCCTCATCATGTTACTTTACTTTAGACAATATGGAATTAGACATGAAGAAATATGTAATAGAGTTTGGGGTAGGAAGGTATCAGTTCACCAATATGTGAGAAATTCAGGTGGAAAACGCCCTTTTGCATATGAAGCAATTATGTATAAGTTCAAGTGGTTTATCTACTTAAATTGAACTTGTTTATCTAATGAAAAGTTTACTTCACTTGTCAAAATAAACATACCAATATCAAAAAGTTACATTGAACATTGTGACTACATTGAAGTCTTTCCATAATTTCCATTATGGTGCTCAATAAAATGAAGATGTTATCTACATAGTTATGTGCTACATTTTTCAGGTACAAAAACAATTATAATTTTTGTATGGCTTATTTAAAAATATTTTTGGTATGTGTCTTATCACATCTAAAAAAGAAGAATATTCCTTCCTCCAAAAAATACAATGCTACAAGATATAATCATAAACAATATCTCTATTTCAGTCACATTACTAAGAGTCAAATAAGTCAATGATATCTTATCAGGTGAAGTGATTTGAGAATGAGAAAAAGGGTTAAAAAGAAGATATTAGTAACTACTGAGGTCATTATGTATGTTGTTATACTGTAAAGTGCCTTGAACAATTTAATAATTTTAATGCAACTACATTAAAGCAATTCATTATATTGGGTAGAGGGAGCAGAGCGGAGTTTCAAGTGCTCAAGCTATGCAGCACAGATCACACCCAAACACAGGCCTAAACTTATCTTCTTTTTTTGCATCATACTTTCTCAGAGATTAGTATTATAGAAAAAAAAGATCATGGAGTTACACTGAAGTGTAATTCAAAACAGCATCATAAAAGAATGAAGTTCTTTTATGGAGAGTGAATTTTCCTCATTATTGCTAACTACACTTTGAGAATGAAAGAAACAACATTCTAAGAACTAGGAAAGGTAAAGTTCAAATTGGCCAGGGCCAACATAATTAGTTCTAGTAAGGCTCTAGGTTTCTATTAAAATACTAGATGAGTTTTGGTTCATGACAGCTTCTTAACTACCAAGGAACACTGACTACATATTCCATGATTTGGCTTATGCCTTAGAGTTTTGGTTCTCTGCCATAGTATGTTTGGTAATGGAAAATTCTTCATTAATCATAGTGGCAGGTCTATCACTTTCAGCTGGAAATACTAAGTATGTGAGTTTTTCATTGATGAGGTTATTCATACAATTCAAATTTTACCAGATCAGAATAAACATTTCAAGACAGTTCTAATTTATATTAGTTGAATACATTTCTAAGCTTTATAAGTAAATAAATCTTATTTCTTGAGAAGTTATATTGAGCCTCCTGATTTATCCTAGTTAGTGGTTATTAAATATGGCTGTGACACTTAATTTGCCTGAAATATAAACTCAGTGGTCTTTATTTCACAAACACATAGTAGAGATGGTTTTCTATGTAGGGCATCCTAAATAATAATAAATCAGACATACGTTTTAACAAAAAGCAAAGCATACCCAAGCTGCAAACCACAACCACTGAACAGCTTGGGATCTGAAGCACCTTGGACTGGCACTTTGGAGCCCATTCCCTCCAGAGGAACACCTGACCTAGTCTTGATGTTGGTATCAGGAAAGCAGATTTGCCTGGAGTGGATGCTGAACCAAGCTACCTTGGGACCTTAGGACCTACTGCTCTTGCTGGGGAGAAGATAAAAAGATGGGAAGAAGAGAGAGTGACTGGAAGAGGCAGGATGGGGAAGGGAGATTGAACAAAGGGATACATGGATAAAAAAAATGAGACTTTATTCACAATAAAAATATTAATTTCAAGATAGTACAATGAAAGATAATTGATCTTTTCTATTTTTCCACCCACAGAGTTTGAAGTCAAGAGTTTCTGTAAGATCCTGGGACCACTATCTTATTCCAAGATCCAACATTTGCGATTGGATGGCAATCCCCTCACCCAAAGCAGTCTGCCACCTGACATGTATGAGTGTCTACGTGTAGCAAATGAAATCACTGTTAATTAACATCTTCTCATTACAATACATGGAAGTATGTTCTGGAGAAATACTTCCTGGTTAGTTATTTTGGGGATGTGTGTAAAGTTTTCACAATAATCTTTTCATGTTGTTGTTGCTATTTCTTCATGGAGTTTAATTAATGAAGGAAATGTTTTGTGAACATTTACCACTTTTTAATAAAAGATGAAAAGCAGGCCTATTTCATCATGAGAACAGACATACAAAAACATTAAACTGTGTTCTTTATTTGTAAATTTACTGTTTTTTAAAGCTCTATGTTCAAATGATATGAAACCTCTTTATTGATTGCATGGAAATCAGCCAAGTTTTAATGGTCTCTACATTTTAATTTAATGACCTCAAAAGCAAGAAATAAATATACATGAATGTTTGTCTTCTTAATCCAAATTATCTTGATATGTTCAAGTTTGTTTTGCTGAAATGTAGATTCTATCTTTTGAGACCAGTAATTTTGCATTAGACCGAAGAAAATTTGTGAAGCTACATTTACTTAAAGAAATTTATTTAGTACTAAACATTTGCATAGTTACTTAATGAAACTTTTTTGAAACATTTTTCTCAGTCATGTGTATGTTTCTTTTTGATTATTTGCATGTTATGTTTAACAAGCTAATAGCAAAATAAAACATTGCAAATGGTATCATGGTGTGAATTTTTGTGAAAATCATATCTCTTATAAAAGACATAATGGAATCCAGTCACATTCAAAGAAACCTCTAATCTGTAATATTTTACTTGTGTGATCCTAGAATTTTCCACATTTTGGCTAATTCTAACACACACACACACACACTGAATTACTAAAAAAATTCATAGAACACACCTTATACCTTCTAGGATATTGTTGATATTTCCATTTCTGTTTTATTCTCAAGGATGTACATTGAAAACCCAATGAAGTTATGGAAAATCTTAGCAGTCATTGCAGAATTATTAAATCAAAAGGATGAGCTACAAATAATCATGAAATTTAAAACATGAACAATATTTTAAAATATAAGTTATTATTTCCTTAATCCATTGATTTTTGAAGTATATTTATTGATATACTATATCAATAATAATAGATTTCAGTCTTCCATATTATGGGATTCTACAGTTTTTCACAACAGGAAATAGTAGGAAAATCATTAAGGGAAACAGACTCTCCTGCTCAGTAAACATTAAAGCTTTTGCTGATGCAGTTGTTTTCTTTCTTAACAATTAGATGCCTTCTCAATATTTTAATATAATTAGACAGTTTTATTCTTAAGAAGGTTTTATAATGTATTTGGATCATATTCACTCCCAGACCCATATATTCTCTCAGTTTTACCCATATTCTTGTAATTTGTGAATGTGAGGGTTATTTTTAAAATTGAAAATAGATTTCTATCATTTAATATAATCTGATCATGGTTTTCTCACTCTTCTCTTCTCCCAAATTCTCCTTACCTTTCTACATATCAAACTCCATACCTTATTTATACCCTTTCTCTCCTCTCTCTCTCTCTCCCCCCCAATTAAAGGAATAAACTTTAAAACAGCAAATAGAACAAAACAATAAAACTGCAACAAATATAAAGACACAAGAAGTACAAACACAGAAACACACCTACACAGACAACCCATCAAAGAGATTTAGAAACAGTAACACGCAAGGAAAAGATAAGACCAGTAAGGTAAAACATACTCAGACAAAACATTATGAGACCAAAGCACATCTTAAAAAAATAACATTGAGTCTTTTTTTATGTTGGCCATCTATGGCTGGGTATTGAGCTAGCCTTTGACTGTGATTTGTAGACCCAGTGAGACACCATTGGAGAAAAATATTTTTTTTCCTTTATAAATGGTTACCAATCAGAGATAGCCTTGTGTTTAGGGAAGGGAGCACATGTCTAGTTCTCCTTCTTGGTTTAAAGCTTGTTTCTTAAAAATGTTATATAGTCATAATTGCATTCATTTATTACTCACTTGTTACAACACTCCAAGAAGGAAGTATGTCTTTAAAGAAAGATGTTTCCATAGAACAAATTTAAGGAAATTACTTTATGTCTAGGTGTCCTGTCACTGAAGACCTATCTAATGAGCCTGGATCACTAAGATTGGAATGGGAGGAATATTGTACCAACAAACTACAAACTTGTTAGTCTTGTGTCTTTTCTTTGTAAAGCTTTTTAAACTGCGATTATTCAACCCCTTTCTTCATATACACTTAAAAGGTTTATTTTCCAATAGATCTATTTTGTAAAAGAAACAAAATGGAAATTTCTTGCTTGTCTCATGAAATTCCTTGCTAGTTTTTGAAACCTAATCTTAAGTAGATAGACAAAAATATATGTGGCCTTAGATGAGCTTTGTCTTTATAGAGCTTAGGCTCCACTGTCATTGCTTGAAGTGTATGTACATCTTTCAAAGCCTTAGATATACCTCTATCCAAAACATAATATTATTCTAAAGTATAAAATATGAGACAATAGCTTAAAACAGCAATCTTATTTGAAGCTGGGTAAAACAGACAAATACAAAATTGAAGGACAGAGAAATGTTTCCTTGTTGAAGCATCTGGCAGAGTTAACTGATCATAGCCTGGTTGTCATCTTCTCAGTGCAATGATAGACAGAGACTCTGGCAGTCTTCTCTATTTCATGGCCCAGTTTTAGGCAGGTAGACAGGATGGAAAAGGCCCCTAATGATAAGTTCATTATTTCTTTATAGACCCAGGTAGTTTGGTGTTTTCCAAAATGTTTAATATCTACCAGCATAAACTTCTCAGATGCAGATACTGTGCAGGATTCACAGCATAGTGTTCAGTATATCAAAACAGTGTCTCTGTGATTAATTATTAGTCTCAACATAATGACGCCATGTGACACCACAGTTAAGGTATCCAAGTTTTAAACAGGGAAAGACAGACATCTTCCTTTCCTAGAAAAACATGACAGAAAATACTCTGTTGTTCACAACCTCCATAAATAAAATAAAAACGTATTTACAGAGTAAACTTTCAATTTCTAAGAAATTGTCTCTGACCTAAGATAATCAGCCACTTCTAGGTAACTTTTCTCCTTCAGAATGATCCAATTTAGACTCTTGTAAGAAACATGGCTTCAAGTTCACTTTGATTGAATTTTCAAGAAGATATCAAGGCAAATCTATCAAACTCAGGGTGAATGTATGGAAAGGCCTTCAGCTGTCTCAAGCAATGGTACTGATTTCATCTCTATTGGAAAAAAAAATTCTCATGAATGGAGCAAATCTTTGACCTATAAAGATTTTTCTTTTCTTAAACTGTATTTATGTAAACTCTTAACTGTGGTCCCTGGATTAAATGAAAAGCACAAAAATGAGAAAAGCCCTCTTTGTTCTCTAAACGTCCATTTGAAAATTGGGCTTCTATAATGCAGGGGACTATAATATTCACTGGTTTTGAGGTTTGAGAAGATCCCCAATGTCTATTAAGTATAAGAAAATACATGAGTAACAGACCACTAAGTGAACCAGAGGAATGTTGATTTCTTAGCTAAAAGTTATTTTGCTGGTAATAGCTAGGTTTTAAGAAATACTGAAGGGTTTAAAAGATTGAGTTTACAAAGAATGGAATTTTTCTGTTTATGGTCTTTAAAGTTTGGGGCTCAGTCTTTCCACAGCTATGATTTTGTCATAATGATGGCCTTAGATTTTTCTTTGGTTGGACTCACCCAGCATGCATGCTTAGCATTTATTTGCAGTAAGAAAAAAATGGTCTTGTTATATAAAGGGGTCCAAAGTCAACTTCAATACCAGAACATAGAATCTACAAAAATAACACTAACTTAGTTAGACATGTTGAAAATATATAAAGTGAAGTAAAATGTATTTTAAAGATATCTAGCAAATTATGCTAATTTGCTAACTTGTATATTCTACAGATTTTCTCAATAAAAACTATGGGTAGAATCACAATGTGTGAAACAAAACTGAAGTTTAGGTGATATAAATAGGTTAGATTTTATGCATATTAATCTAACTTTATAAGTGGACCTCTGTGTAGAAATGCCTCTGATTTTATTTGCTTAAATATTGACTAAATTGAATAAATCTATTTATGCTTTATGTCTTTAAAATATATCTGATATTCTGTGTATTATCAAAATAATAAATACTCCAGGATTTGTAGACTTCAGTGAGTCCTAAAGGTTTCAATTTCATTTGTATAATCCATGTATTTCCACAGCCATTGCTTTCTTTCAAAACTTTCTCAGGTTTTATCTAGACAAAGGAAGCAGTTCCTGCTTTTACTTACATCATTATCCATACAAACTACTTATTCTTTATTTACTGTTCAAAACTAGGCTGAGATATATTATTGCTTTCTGGATATGATCATGTTCCTCAGAGGAGAACACAGAGATATAAATGTCTTTTGTGATCTGGTTCTAGTTGTTTTCTCTGGACATCTTTACCAAGTTTTATAAAGCCATTCATGTCATATAAGATGGCATTAATATCTTTTATCATAAAAGGAAAATTCTATTTTACAAGATTAAAATTATCAGACTTCTTTATTCAAATAATAGTTTTCTGTGTGTACTAATGTAGGTATGTTTTAATTAACCCATATAATAATCCTTTAGTAAAGATTCTTCCCAATTCTAGGAATAGTTTGCCTGCTATAGCTCTCTTTTGAACATGAATAACAAAACCTTACTCTCCCAAGTTGACATCTATGGGGATTAAATACTCCATTTGTAAAATATCTGGTAGTTACAAATACTTTGAAGAAAAATCACCTAAGCTATCTTAGGGAAGAGATACAGGTGATTATTTTATTGAATGACTGGGAAAATGAATTATAATTATCTTACATGTTATAATGGTTGAAAGTATTTTTTTTATGTATGCAAAAATAATTATTGAGAACAATGGCCACACATTTGACAGAGGGTGAAGAAGGCCTTATGAAAAGGTGTGGAGGAAGAAATCCTGTAATTATCACATGTTCTCAAAAATAAAGAAGAAAATGAATAGTCTTTATGTATTGTTTTCATTCAATATTTATAAGATAAATTTCTACTGTTAAGGAAGTGATACAAATATATAGGGTCAACTTCCATTGTGAATACATCTCTATTTTCAGCCTGAAGATTTTTATTCAACAAGTTCCCATGACATTAAAGGGGCTCCAATGTGCTTACAACTCTCTATAAATCCCCCCTTTCAAACCTGGACAAAGCACACATCTTGTTGGTGAGTTCTTAAGATGTGGTTGTTGGCTGAAGTTAATAGCTAAGCAATGGTGGAGAAAACCAAACTATGAAAGTATGTCATGTACAGGGCTTCTTGCCACAAGTCCAACAAGGCCCTTTGTTCATTCTCATTAACTGGAACAAATACTTGCAATTACTTTAACTCTTGGGAACATTTATTCCCATTAAATATATTTTTGGATGTAATTGACCAAATTATAGATATTGATAATAGATAACCTATACATACATAGTAGCATATGAGATATGTTATGGTTTAATCAAGCTAATTAACACTCATATCACTTCACATTTTTAGATGTTTCTATTTCAAGAAAATAGTTACCATGTTATTCTATAGATCCCCATGCTTATTTATTCTGTCTATCTGGAAAGGTTACCCTTGTCTAATATCTAATCTTAGAAATCACTATTTCACTCCTTTTGTGCTTAAGTTTTGCTTTTTAATATTCTATAAATACATGACACCACACTTAATAAAATGCTCTTCAGATTCATTCATTATATTGGAGACTGTTGGGTTTCTCTGCTTTTATGAATTTAGTTAGAATTTTGTTATTTATCTTTGACTACTTTAAAAATCCATGTATCCATCAACGAACATCTGGATGATATTATAAGTAGTGATGCAGTGAATGTAGGAACGCCAATATCCTGTGAAACACAGATTGCAATTCCTTTACATATTTAGGCACATTCTCAGAAGTGGGATGATTGCATCATACATTAGCTCTGTTCTTAATTCTGAGGTACCTTTTTACTACATTCCACAGTGAATTTAATAGTCACATTGACAGTGGACAAGGATTCCCTTTCCTACTGGTCTTGTACAAAATTTGTTCTCATTAACTTATTTTTTTTCAAAAAAATATATGTCATGATAATTTTAAATAGAAGTTAAGCAGATAATATCATTTGCAAACATGAAGCTATTAAGACAGATGAAATTTATGCATGTCTTTCATTAATTGCTGTGATCTATCAATTTTTATTGTCTAACATTAGTGATTTTGCTACTAACATTTAATGGTAGTAAAACATATGACTAATAATGAAATAATTTTTGTAATGATTCTGTGCAAAATATTTTCCCTGGACATGCACAGCACATGCTTACTCACACCAGAGAAAGAATTCATAGCAGAACAAAGTAACAATTATTCCAAAGTCCAACTGTGTTTATGGGTTGTTCAATAGTTTACTATTGAAGATTTTTAAGTTGTGAATCTAAGATGGAAAGTTATATTTCTCCTTATTAGGACACAATTATAAAAACAAAAGAAAAACACAATAAACACAAAAGTTAAGTAATGCTTTTGATAATGGGTGGCCAACAGATGAATAGGGTAGAGTGAGAAAATATTTAGGTGAAAGATTTGGTCCAGAGCTTCTTCGACTCTAGGCCATGCCTCCAATCCCATCAATAATAGCTTAATCTCTATTGATCAAAGTGTATGTAAACTCTATTTCTCCTTGTTTCTCTTGCTAGCCACCAAGGGTAAGTTTAGTTAGCCTGAGCTGAGTGACTTCAAGGTTTTCTAACTAGTCTTTTCTTAGTCTTTCTAAATCCTATTCTGTGTTGAACATATATCTCTTATATACCCCTATCTTTAAGTCCAACACTTCCTAACACAGAAGCATAATATTTGGGGAACTTTGTAGAAATAAGGTTCAAATCCTGAATTTTAATTATTTGCAAAATAAAACAAAACAATTTAATCAATAATAATAAACCAAAAAGCAAGCAAGCAAACAAACAAACAAATGAAAAAAAGTGCTTATTCAGTTTAAAATTAATCTAGGGCAGGACAGTGGTTAAATTAGTTTGTATTATGAATGAGAAATTATCATTATTTAAAGAAATGATTGGACAATTTGAAAAGAACCCTTAAAAATTTCATCAATGAACAAAGCTTTTGTGTCAGAAATTGTCTTAGATTCTGTTCTCCTTTTGCCTTCCCATAGATTCCTTGTCTACTTCAGTTCAGTCTCCATGGTTTCTGTGGGTAGATAACGTGGAGGACTGTGGGCTCCATCTATTTCCCTATTGCTCACTACCATTGTCTACTCTTTCAGCAGCTCTGTCTCCCAAACAGATACAGACAGACACACCAGCTCCTTTTTACAAGAACCTTGCATTTTTTTTGCAGAAGCATGGTCTCCTTTGTGGAGTTAGTTAACTCGGAACTGTTCCAGATTTTATAGTCCTTACCCAAGATTGTCAACTTACTTGCCAAAATCTTCCATCTGTCTCCTGTTTCTGTTGGTTGGCACTTCCCCAGAAACCATCTGGGATAAATGTCTCATTTTAACTTTCTCTCTTTTTGCTTTAATGGCTTTGAGTCCTGAGTAAAATCATCCTAATTTTAGGTTTATTTTTCAACTTTTACTCTTATGTGAAAACAGTGACCATTATTTGCTCAAGACAGCAATTGCAAGGTCTATGATTTCATGGCTATCAGAACATATGGAGATGTTCATATGTCATAGCCTTGAAAATGTCAATGAGTTGCCTGACTGCTTTGCCAAGAATGGTTTAAAGAAGGATTTTTTTTAAATGAAAACAACAGCAAAACAAATGGTATTTGCTAAACTTTCTGGTCTTGGTTTGTTTGGTTTTTTTTTTTTTTTCTTTTCCCTTTTAAAATCATGACTTAGAACATTTGAATGTATGCTTGGAAAAGTGGCTTGGGAATAAAGTGCCTGAGCCACAAGTGTAAGAAACTATGTTTGGAATGCCTGTACACGTTTGAAAGCTATGCACATTGTACATCAATATGTCCAGCACTGAAGGAATGGAGGCAGGAAGAACAGAGATCACGAGTCTGTCAGAGTAGCTGAATCCATGAGATGCTATCTCATAATAAAAGGTAGAGTATGACAGATGAATGTCATTCAGTGGTGACATTTGATTACAACACATGTAGTCACATATAAACTCTTGTACAAACACATATGAGAGAAAGAGAGAGAGATTGACCAATAAATGCATATTTAATATATCATCAAGAAAATGTGTCATAGGCACCAAGAGATAGACCACCACTATCTCAGAGGCTGGGTCATGTATTTGTAGATTTTCTTAACATATATTTTAAAATACCCTTGAGAGAGGATTTCTTGGAGATTAAAGACAACTTCTGAGTCCTGGTTCAGGATCCTTTTCCGTAAAGGTCTTAGCTCTCACATGCTAACCTTGCCTTTATAATGATAGCTATAGTTCTGAGCTAACCTCAGCTTCATGATAGCTATAGTTCTGGTTGTTTTCAAATGAACTTTCCTTCCAAAGCCGATACAGACAAATTCACAGAACAAAAAGCAGCTCTATTTTTACCATCAATTTTCTATTAAACTACTTGAATTATTAAACTACAAAGATGATCAACTTAAATAAATTACCTGAAAATAAACTTCACGAGTGCCAAAAAAGTAACTCCTAAGTAATTGTAGCCTATCATTATGTAACAGATATATTTTAAATATTCTCAATTTCAAACAGAATTTCTGAGTTCACTTTTATCTCTAGACTCTTTATCTCTCTTCAGGAACAAAAGCTAAGTGCAGTTTGGTTTCATTTAGATTTCAAGAGACATTTCAGAGCTATTTGTTACCATGATAGATGTCTCATACCCAGCACCAGAGAAGTCTTTCATTTCTGTGCTTCCTTTAAAACTGCATCCAATTTTCTGTTCAGATATGAAATTTTAGACAGCAGCAGTCTGCCTGGTTCCAGATAATTCTTTTACTATAAATAAAGTTCAATGCTTTCTTTGTTTTCCCGGTCGATTCATCCAGCATTTGCTGAGCTGATACTCAAGTCTAGCAGGGTAGGTCAGTCTTCCCCCTGAGAGGGCAGAAACACTTAGCTCAGATAGCAGCCATTGGTACCTTTTCCTTCTATTTGGAGTAAGGACACAGCCTGAAGGTTGGGCTATTCATTCTACATGGAACCTTTGTCTTCAGCAGCTTCTTTCTCAATGTCTTCTTTTCACCTCTTGTTCCCTGTTCCTCCTAGTCCACCTCCTCCTCTCTCTCTCCTTCTTACTTTTTTTCCTTTGCTTCTCCATCTTCTCTAACCCAGAGCTACACAACACAAACTATGGGAATAAACACAAAGAACACTAATAAAATAATTCAATTCATAAAAAACAGTTAGTTTATTGTAACCATTAACATTTGCACGCAAAAATAAACACATATCTAGTCATCATCTTAATAATCATACAAGTCAAAGGAGGCTTTCTTCATTTCCAGTGAACAAGAGAACCAAGAAGTCTGTGGTTTAAACTAGTTAAATCAACAAACCAGAATTCATGAGGACAGTAATTTTGTGGCTTATATTTAAACCTTAATGAGTATTGTCCAAAGGAAAATTTGCATTTGGGGAATAAGAAATGAAGTTATTCGATGGCTGAAGAGTTAGGAGAATTTCAGTGAGGAACAAAATGGTAGTTGTCATGATTTTGCCATTCCCATGTGGCTAAGTAATTATCTGGAAAAATGAAATAACATTGAACTAGGTGATCCCACAGTCCTTGGGATATAAGAGTCTGTGTTTACTTTATATAGGGCACAATGACAGACATGTAGTTCTTCAGATCTCTCTTCATTGTATATCTCTGAAGTCTTTGTGTTCAGCTTCATCCATATGTAGAAAATATAGGCTAACATATACCAGAAATCACAGGTAAGGGTTTAGATATATGTCGTCCTGCACAATCAGGCTTTGCCTTTGCCTCATCCTGGACCATCTCATTTCTCCACTATTTTGCAACCTATGACATCTAGACTGTTCAGCCAACCTCCAGGAATATGTTCCTACCCCAGGACTTTTTAAAGAATCAGATTCCAAGCAGGATGTCCTTAGTAGGACATTATCATCCTATTCTTTTCATAAGAAACAAGAAAATCAGAAAGCCTAGATACTATTTTCTAGTTTACCACAGTGTTAGTTCTCACTACCACCTTTTTCCTGGTGACTCATTCCTGCAGAAACATCCATTCATGCAAAACCTTCCAATCCTGAAAAATCCTCCATTCCTGCAAAATCACCCAATCCTGCAGAAGCCCCCACTCCTGCAGAACCCCTATTTATGAAGAACCTGTCATTCCTACAATATACTTCCTCTGCCTTACTTTCCTTCAATATCATCGATTTATGGAGACATTTGATTCACTCTTGAGGGGGTGGGGAGAAAGCTGGATCTACCAGGAGTGGAGACTGAACTAAGCAATATTGGGTTAGTGGGAACATGGGTCTCTAAACAAACAAACAAGAAAAAAAGCCAAGCATGCCCAAGTGGCAAACCACAACCACTGAACAGCTTGGGATCAGAAACACCCTAGACTGACCCTTCGGACCCCACTCCAACTATAGGAACACCTTACTCACTCTTGAGGGAGGGAGGACAAAACTGGATTTGCCAGGAGTGGAGACTGATCCAAGCATTATTGGGTTAGTGGGACCATAGGACTGTCTGCTCCCTGCCCAGGGAGGGGATGGGGAGTTGCGGAGAAGAAAAAATGACCTGATGTGGTGGGAGGGAGGAAGGGAACCTTGAATAAGCATATACAGGGATGGAAAAAAATTCAGAGGGAAAGCTGAACACAAAGTAAATATATGTGTAGCAAATTATTTGCATTATCACCCTTGATAAGTCATGCTTCTGATTTTTATCTTCTTTATAGTTATTGTTAACTTTTCAGCATTTTAAATTCATTTTACTGTTTTTTTTGATAAATACAAAATAAATAAGGAAGAAAAAAAAGAAAAGAAATTATCATGAAAGTACAACAAATAAAAAAGAATTGGGGAAACCAGATTCTTTATTTCATGTACAATTCATTATGTTGGCCTTTAATTCTTGGAAAGTATATAACAGGTACTATCAAAATATAAATTTTCACATTCTCTAATGCAATATATTTTGTTATTGCTATTTTGGTGCATAATGAAGAATGTCATTTTTCTTTTTTTATTATGAATCTTTATTTTTTATCCATGTATTCCCTTTTTCAAACTCCCTTCCACCTCTTGCCCCTCCAGTCAATCTCTCTTCTCCCCATCTATTTATCTCCTACCCAGCAAGGGCAGGAGGTCCCAAGGTCCCATGTTGGTTTAGTTCAGCATCCACTCCTAGCAAATCTGCTTTCCTTATCCCAACATAGAGATTGGGTCAGGTGTTTCTGTGGAGGGAATAGGCTCTTAAATGCCAGTCCAAGGTGTTTCAGATCCCAAGCTGTTCAGTGGTTGTGGTTTGTAGCTTAGGAATGCTTTACTTTTGTTTGAAGTCCACTAACAAGCAAGTACATCCCCTGCTTATATTTCTGAGTTTGTGATACCTAGCTCAGGAGGATATTCTCCAAATCCATCCATTTGCCTGCAAATTTTAGGATATCATTTTTATTCCCCTGTGGAGTCATACTTCATTGCATGGATGTACCAGTTTGTTAATCCATTCTTCAGTTGAGGAGCATATAGGTTGTTTCCAGATTCTTGCTATTACAAATACTGCTATGAACATAGCTGAGCTAATGCTTTTGGAGTGCGAATGCACATCTTTAGGGTATATGCCCAATAGTAGTATTGCTGGATCCTTGGGAAAAATGATTCTCAGTTTTCTGAGGACCTACCATACTGCATTCTAGTGTGGCTGAACAAGCTTATACTCCCACCAATAATGGAAGAGTGTTCCGCTTGCTCTGCAACCTCTCCAGCATAGGCTGTCATCTGTGTCTTTAATCTTAGCCATTCTGTCAGGTGTAAGGTGGCATCTCAAAGTTGTTTTGATTTACATTTCTCTGATGGCTAAAGATGTTGAGCTCTTTTTAAAGTGCTATTTCACTTTCAGCCATTTTTAATTCTTCTGCTGAGAATTCCCTTTTTAGTTCTGATCCCCATTTTTTGATTGAGTTATTCAAAGTTTTGGACTCTAGTTTCTTGAGTTCTTTATATATTTTAGAGATCAGTCCTCTGTCATTTGTAAAGTTGGTGAAAATCTTCCTGTAGGGTATCGTTTTGTCTTATTGACTATGTCCTTGGCTTTACAAAAGCTTCTCAGTTTCAGGGGTCCCACTTATTTATTCTTGTTCTTAGTGTCTGTGCTACTGGTGTTATATTTAGGAAGTGGTCATCAGTGCCAATGCATTGGAGGGTATTTCCCACATTCTTTTCTATCAAGTTCAGTGTGGCTGAGTTTATGTGAGGTCTTTGATCCACTTGGATTTGAATTTTGCGCAGGGTGACAGGCTTGGATCTATTTGCATATTTCTACACACTTCCATCCAGCTATAACAACATCATTTGTTAAAGATACTATCTTTTTTCATTGAATATTTTGGGCCTCTTTGTCAAAGTTCAGGTGTTCATGTGCTTTTGGGTTAACGTTGGGATCTTCAATTTGATTTCTTTAATCCACAAGTTTCTTTTTATGCCAGTACCAGGCTGTTTTTATTACTGTAGCTCTGTAGTATAACTTGAAGTCAGGGATGGTGATGCCTCCTGAGGTTCTTTTGTTAAGCAAAAGTCAATCCTGGCTTTCCTGTTATTCCAAATGAAATTGAGTGTTGTTCTTTCAAGGTCTGTAAAAAATTGTGTTGTGATTTTGATGGGAATTGCAGTGAATTTGTAGATTGCTTTTGGTATGATTGCCACTTTTACTATGTTGATCCTACCTATCCAGGAACATGAAAGATCTTTCCACTTTCTGATATCCTCTTCAATTTCTTTCTTCAGTGATTTAAAGTTTTTGTCAAATAGATATGTTACTTCTTTCATTATCATTATTCCAAGGTATTTAATACTATTTGCAGCTGTCATAAAGGGTGATGTTTTCCTTATTTCTTTTTCAGTCCTTTTATTTTTAGTGTATAGAAAGGATACTGATTTCTTTGAGTAAATCTTGCATTCTGCTACCTTGCTGAAGGTGTTTATTAGCTATAGAAGTTCCCTGGTAGAATTGTGTGGATCACTTATGTATACAATCATATCATCTGCAAATATAGTTTTACTTCTTCTTTTCTAATTTGTATCCCCTTAATCTCCTTTTATTCTCTTATTGCTTTAGCTAAATCTTCAAGAACATATAGTTAAGAATAGATAAGGGGAGAAAGGACATCCTTGTCTAGTTCCTGATTTTAGTGGGATTGCTTTGAATATTTCTCCATTTAGTTTGATATTGGTCATCTACTTCTTGTAAATCGCCTTTATTATATTTAGGTATTTTCCCTGTATTCTTGATCTCTCCAGGACTTTTATCATAAAGTGTTGCATTTTATCAAAGGCTTTTTCGGCATCTAAAGATATAATCACATGGTTTTTTCCCTTCCGTTTGTTTATATGATGGATGACATTTATGGTTTTTATATTTTGAACTGTCCCTGCATTTCTATGATGAAGCCTACTTGATAGTGGTAGATGATGATGATTATTATTATTTTTCTTTTTTATTTTTATGAACAAAGAAGTCACACTTTTTTTAAAACAAATTTCCAATTTTTATTCCGTTATTTTTATCACAGACATTGCACAAGAACTAAACAAGGGCAGCTCCTCCACAGCCCATCCACTCTGAGGTTTTTGCATATCATGTAGAAGAGTGAGCACTATTTAGTGTTGTTTCTCACTGCATTCTCTAACAAGTTCTGGACCAAGCTAATATGGCCAAAGTGATCTGATATGCATAATGTCTACCACAGACTTGGAGAGTAAAAAAAAATTGAGAGTGGCCAGGATCACAGATGATGTCTAGGACATTAGAAAGTATATGGTTTAAAAAGAAACATCCCCTGCTATAATTATTCCTTATTATTTCCTATCTCATCTCATGATATTCCTGGTGAATATTTTTTTAAAGGGGAATAAAATATTTATTTTTTTCTTTATTTTGTATTTATCAAGTAAAACAGTAAAATGAATTTAAAATGCTGATAAGTTAACAATAACTATAAAGAAAATAAAAATCATAAGCATGACTTATCAAGGGTGATAATGCAAATAAGTTTGCTATACATAAAATTACTTTGTGTTCAGCTTTCCCTGCCCATTCTGGTGGCGCAGGCTGGTAGGATTTGCTGAAGGAGGCAGAGGCAGGAGGATCTGAAGTCACACTTTCTATCCTTGTATATGTTGTTTTATATGGTTTGCCAGAATTTTGTTGAGAATTTTTGCATCAATATTCATGAGGGTAATTGGTCTGTAATTCCTTTTCTTTGTTGGGTCTTTGAGTGGCTAGGCTATTAGGGTAGTGTGGCCTCATAAAAAGAGTTTGGCAATATTCCTTCAGTTTCTAATGTATGGAACAGTTAGAAGAGTATTGGTAGTAGTTCTTCTTTGGATGTCTGGTAGAATTCTGCACTGAATCCATCTGGACCAGTTTTTATTTTTTTACTTGGGAGGCTTTTAATGACAGCTTCAATTTCCTTTAGGGTTATAGGTTTGTTTAGGTATTTAATCTGATCTTGATTTAATTTTGGTAAATGGTACCTATCCAAAATGTTGTCCATTTCTTCTAGGTTTTCCATTTTTGTGGAGTATAGATTTTCAAAGTATGTCCTGATAAGTCTCTGGATTTCTGTTGTTATGTCCCCCTTTTCATTTCTGATTTTGTTGATTTGGATATTCTCTGTTTTCTTGGTTAGTCTGGATAAGAGTTTATCTATCTTGTTGATTTTCTCAAAGAACCAACTCTTTGATTCATTGATTCTTTATATTGTTTTTTTTTTGTTTGTTTGTTTCAATTGTATTGATTTCAGCTCTAAGTTTGATTATTTCCTCCTATCTACTCCTTCTAAGTGAGTTTGATTCTCATTTTTCTAATGTTTTCAGCTGTGCTATTAGTTCTCTAGTGTGGGATTTCTCTATATTTTTCATACAGGCATCTAGTGCTATGAATTTTCCTCTTAAGACTTCTTTGATTGTGTCCCATAAGTTTGAGTATGTTATGAATTCATTATCATTAAATTCTAGGAAGACTTTGATTTCTGTCTTAATTTCTTCCTCGACCCAGAGGTGGTTCAGTTCAGTGATGTTTAGTTTCCATAAGCTGGTAGGGTTTCTGTGATTTTTGATGTTGTTGAACTCTAACTTTAGGCCCTGGTAGTCTAATATGATACAAGGAATAATTTCCATTTTTTGTATCTATTGATATTTGCTTTATGACAAATTATGTGGTCAATTTTAGAGAAAGTTCCATGCAGTGCTGAGAAACATGTATATTTCTTTGTGTTTGGTTGGAAGCTTCTGTAAATATCTATTAAATCCCTCTGTTAGACTACTTATTTCTCTGTTGAATCTCTGTCTGGTTGACCTATCCAAGGGTGAAAGTGGAGTATTGAACTCTCTCACTGTTAGGGTATGAGAGTTGATGGCAGATTTGAGCTGCAAATTTTAGGATATCATTTTTTCTTACTGCTGAGTAGCACTCCATTGTGTAGATGTACAACAGTTTGTTAATCCATTCTTCAGCTGAGGGGCATCTAGTTGTTTTCAGGTTCTTGCTATTACAAATAATGCTACTATGAACATAGTTAAGCTAATGCCTTTGGAGTGCTAATGTGCGTCTTTAGGGCATATGCTCAGTAATAGTATTGCTGGATCCTTGGATAGAAATATGCTATAGAAGCTGGGTTTTGGCTTACTTTGATTCATTTGTTTCTGTTCCATACCTCTTAGCAACCAGGTTAGAACATTACTTTTATGTTTTTCTTCATTTAGTCAAGTGATTATTAAGAGTAGTACTTAAAAAATGATGTGTTCCAGGTTTGGGAGACATAAAGCCCCTTCCTACCTGAAACATTAATCGTCTAAGCATACCAACACATCTGCTGTGCTGGATTAGATGGAAAAAGAGTGAAGTTTTCTTTTCTTGTGTCCAGGAAATAAGCTCATGCAAGCAAATATATGAGCAACATCAATCAATGGTAACAACTAATTAGTCCTTTTTGTAGTCTTATTTATCTGTGTCCCCAGATACAGATGTAATGCCTAGAAACAGTGTTCCTGTCATCTCTAGACATGACACTTTGTATATACACTCCACCCTGCCTGGCCAAGAGCCTTTTAAAAGTGGATTTTTATGATAGATCCCATCTGGTAAAATGGCTAGAAAAAAACAAACAAACAGGTTTTTTGTTTCAATCTCGTATCGACATTGCAGCCAACTGGCAACAGTGCTAACTCAAGATTTCTCCACGCCTTTTTTTTTCCTCTCTCAGGCCAGGGAAAATTACAAATGTCCAAGGGCAATAGAGCTGCATTTCAGAGGTAAAGAATGGAGCAACATTCATAATAATCTTCTATTCACCTAAAGTGCCAGTAACACTTCTCTAGGCATTTATGACATTGCAGGCAGACTTTCAATGTTATTGCCCCAGGAACTACTTTCAGAAAAAGCAAAGAGAAAAAGAAAATGATTTAGTGGTAAGAATTACAACTTAATAAAAAATAAGCAATGATTATTTTTTGATTCAGAATTTTTTGATTCAGATTTGTGTTTGGTCATTCTGAATCAGTCCTTACTGGAGACCCTATGAAAAGGCAGATGGCTGAGCTTCCTCTTGCTTTAATAAATGAGACTTCTAAAATAAGGAATTAATATCATAAAACTGATGAGTCCAGATTTTAAGAACCTCTTAGAAATTGAAAGGACAGAGAGAAATACAGAAGAAATGTTCATGTACTAAAAGTACTTCTTTTAATAAATAAAAATGATCTTATTAGAGTGTTCAGATTATCTATAAAAGATACTCCTTGCAATCTGCGTATATATTACACTTTCTTTTTTCTAAAACTTTAAGGGGTAAAATTAAGGTATATGCTAAGAGCTACTTTGGATTGCTATCCCCAAAATTCATCAGATACACTCGTTAAAAGTAATGTGATTCATTTCACACTGGAGACTTGAAAAGTGAATTCAAATATTCTTGCATAAAGTTTATGGTGCTGAGCGGAAATTTTAGAGATGAGGAGAGAGGAAGAGTTTGCAACTAAGAAGCCAGCAAGCTAAAGGCTTTCTTGGAAGATGAAGATGATTTTAACAGTAGAATATTTGCAGTCTTTCAGCTGGAAACATTTAAAATGAAGTTGCTGGCTTGAGAGTAATATGTGAAACACATAGCACATCATGTGGATACTTTTTCTAAACCTCTGACCCTTCAAATAAAACCAATGATTCTCTACACAAGGGGAAAATAAATATTTGGTGGCACAATCTCCTGCCAGTTCACTTCAGATTCCAGCAGAGAGTTTTCCACTTTATAAGAATTCTTTTATATAAAATGTGTAGGCTTGGTCAAGTTCACTATTGTCACGCCTCACACACTTTCTCTACCTTAATTCTCTCCAGTGAAATTGCAAGCAGATATTAAGAACAATGGAGAATATGCACAAGTGAACAAAACAGTCATGCCATTTCTGTAAAGACCTCTCTGTAAACTAAATGACTGAGCTCACTACAACATTTCAGCCCAATAGGAAGAAAATATTCTGTGACATTAGGAGCATTAGGAGCAGAAAAAAAATATCTTTGGAAAGCCAGACTGCCAGCTATTTTCCCTTGGAGTGTTGAGTTTCAAAGTCTCAGGCACCTGTTCGCAACTGTGATATCTCATGTGGTATGACTGGTCAGGTTGCTCTCCAGAGAACATTGGAGTGGGTACACGTATTAAATTTGATTTGGTATTGGTCCTACCTTGGTGATTCAGAAAGATATCATGGTTTAGCACTTTCTCTTCCACTCATTTCTCTTCTACTCTACAAAGCCTATTCATACTATTCTTGAAATAGTAAGAATGTTAATTAAGACACCCAAAATCCCTAGATGCAATTAAAATGACATGGTAAGTAACAGTATATGGAACTTTCACAGTATGAACATCATTTAAAAAAAAAAAACCTATGATTTGTGATGGATTTCAAGAAATTTGATTGTGAAATATCATAAGATTAAAAAGTAAACTTTTAAGGCTAAAGAGATGACTCAGCAGTTGAGAAATCAAACTGTTCTTGCAAAGAACTTGAATTTGACTCCCAGCACTTACGGTGGGTAATTGACTATAATCATTAACTCCAGCTCCAGGGAATCTATCACCCTTTTCTGGACTGTGCAGATGCTGCACTCAAGTTCTCAGTGCACGTGTACGAATACATACATACACACACAAGCATATTATGGTACAATAATAATCACAGGTCACTGACATTAAAAGATTATTATTTATTAAAGGGTTCAGAGGGGAGCACTCACTGATAACATGAGGGATTAAGCAGTCTTGCAGTTCTTTGACTGGTTCTAAGCATTTTCACTCAGTAAGTCAGGTCCTCCATCCAAGGACATGAGAAAGAGAAGGGGCTGTGTGTATGTGTGTCCAAACCTTAAACTCTGGCCAAACCCCAAAATAGTGCCCCAGTGTCATAGGTGATTCTCAAATCTACAATGGTCAGAGACCACACCTCTAGGTCAAAGTGATAGCACCTTCTCTCCAGTACACACACAGGCAAACACACACACACACACACACACATACACACACATATACACACACACATACATACACACACACATACACACACACACACAAATAATAAACTGATCTTTTAAAAAGAAAGTAGTCTCAGAGAGGTTATACTCTTAGTTCATGTGATATGTTAGCATATGTTTCTATACTTACCCATACAATTATTTAATTGCCATAATAGTAACTACGGCACACTGACTTTGAATGGGCTTTTTAATGCAGATTTTCTGAGAGGGTAAGTGAATGATAGAGCGAATGTGGAAGGAGTTTGAGCCATAATCTGATTCTTGTGACTGTGGCTTTTGGTGACTCCAATCTTTGGATAAAGCTGGGGGAATTTATCAAGTTATTTGTCAAGGAATATCTATTTGACCTAATCCAACTGAAGAGAGGGAGGAGAGATTATGAGTATAGTGGTCAACATCGTGAAATGGAAAGCCACAGAGACAGCTGACCCAAGCTATTGGGAGCTCACTGTCTCTGGATTGACAGCTGGGAAGCCTGCACGGGACTGAACTAGACCCTCTGGATGAGGATGACGGTTACATGTGGGTGGGGGTTGTGACGTCTCTGGCAATGGGACCAAAATTTATCTCTAATGCTTGAATTGGCCTTATGGAGCCCATTCTCTATAGAGGAATCCCTTTCTCAGCCTTGATACCTTCACTAGATATGCCAGACTGACTGCATTGACTTCCCCTGGAAGTCCATAACCTTTTCCATTGGGGAAAGAGTGAGAGAAAGCGGAGGGGGTGACTGGAAAAAGGGGGAGAGGGGAACAGTGCTTGGTATATAAAAGAAAGCTTTTAAATAAAAAACATTAAAGGAAAATGTCAAAAAAGAAATATCATTTGAATAGATTTAGTTTAGAACTAAAATATTAGTTGTTTGGCTCAGTGGGACCATAGGACTGTCTGCTGCCTGCCCCGAGAGGGGATGGGGAGTTGTGGAGAAGAAAGAATGACTTGATGTGGCAGGAGGGGGAAGGGACCTTGAATAAGGATATACAGGGATGGAAAAAAAAATTCAGAGGGAAAGCTGAACACAAAGTAAATATATGTATAGCAATCTTATTTGCATTATCACCCTTGATAAAGTCATGCTTCTGATTTTTATCTTCTTTATAGTTATTGTTAACTTATCAGCATTTTAAATTCATATTGCTGTTTTTCTTGATAAATACAAAATAAATAAATAAGAAAAGAAAAAGAAAGAAAAATACTGTCCAGATTCAAATCTTTTCTACTTATTTTTATTCAAGTTGCCACATTTCACATTCTTTTTTCTTATCAATGACTAATAGTGTGGATCACTGTCTATTGTCAAATACTAAATTACTTACACTGAGAAATGAACATTTAACATTTACTGTCTTTCTTGAATTTACTGAAGGTCTTTTTCAACTCCTCATTGTTCTAACTTATACTTCTCTTCTAGAAAGTATGAGTTGTATGAGTTGCTTATTCTTGTTTTTAATGTTGTCTTATTACATAATGTAATTACCTCAGAAAGATTTTAACATTAATAGTTACATTAAATTATATACATATATTCACCCTGAGAGAGATGAAAACCTACAGTAAGATTAAAAAAAACTCAATTGACTTTTTTTTCTCTTTTTACTTTCAAATATCTTTAAAAACTGGATCTTGAACAAAGTCGTTGGGGTGAGACCTTCACAGCACAATTGCAGTCACTTTGCATCTGTTTTCCTAATTTAGAGGGCAGAGTGGCATTATTCTGTGTTAATATCAGTGCAGTCTATTCCCTAAAATTCAATAAATGAAATTCACAGTGTTTCTGGAATCCCCATTACTCTCCTGAAATCAAGCACAGAGGGAGAAGCATTATTTTGTTTATTTAGTTCAGGAAATTCAAGAGTTATAAAAAAAGTAGAATTTTATTGTACTTTTATATTACACTAGGTAATGGCAACTATTGGGGCCATGGACAGAACCGACCATGGGGCTTCTTCAAGGCTTTTTAGGTTACTTCTGTCTTCATTTCTCATCTAAGAATAGGCTTCTCTTAGTAGAAAAAGAAGTAACATTATACCCCAAATTATAATCAGGGATGATGTAGTTACTGTCTCTAGACAAAAACATGAACAACTATTTCAACAAGAAAATAAACCTAAAAATGTATATGACATTCTGACTGCTCTTCAATGATAATTTTTATTCTAATCTTTAATAGCTAAGAGCACACACCAATAAAAATAGAGATATAAATAGAATAAAGTATCTATAGAGAACTTGATTGCATTATTTCATTCTAGATAGTGATTATATGGGGTAGAATTAAAATTGATATTGCAATAAAGACAAATATGCAAATCATTAATATTTAATAATTGTGTTTTTATGAGTCACTTCTACAATGCAAAAAGCTAGGAATTCAGAGTTTAAGTTGAAAGGAAGGATGAAGTTATAGCTCAGTAGTAAAAGGTTTGTTCAGCACAAGCAAGACCTGAATTTGATTCCTAGAGTAACAAAATGAATGCAAATAATAAAATTAGGAAAATAGGGAATGTATAAAGTTATTTAGCCTGGAAGGCAAAGGTGTGAAGTGATTGACTAAATTTAATTTCTTTTGTTCTCAAAGTCACTAGTGATGTTCTGGTACAGTTCCAATCACTGATGAAAAAAAATAGATGAAAATAAAGAAAGAGAGAGGGGGGAATTAGGAAGGAAGAAAGAAAGAGAGAACAAAGGAAAGAAAAAAGGAAGAAAGAAAGATGTCAGGTATCAAAGAAATTTCAGCTTTGGAAACAGATATGAAAAAAAAAACACAATTTCTTTTCATAGGAATTGAATCTGTCTGCATCCAGTCATTTCTGACAGGCATATAGGAAAATGAGGTTCTCCTAAATGGAGATGGGTGATATGGTAAAGCTTTGTGGCTTAAGAAGTACTTGATATGCAAATACATAGAGCAAAATTATTGCCAATGAAGTTTGAAATCTCCTGGTATTACAGTAGTTCAGCAATTTGGAGTCAGATAGGGGAGATGGCAGCAGGTTACTTGTGGATATATGATGAAGAATTCTGGAACGCTATGTCAAGAAAAATCCACTAAGGATACCCCCACACCGATTCTAAATCACTCTTCTAATCAGAGCATTGTGTATAGCTTGATTAAACATAGACACTGCATGTGCTGGAATGTCTATCTGTAATAAGTGTTAGATACCTGTGAGGATCTGACTTGAATCTCTAGATCTCACATAAATCTGGGCACTGTGGTACACGTTTGCTATCTCAGTGTTGTCATTGTGAGGTGGGAGGCAGTGACAGTAGAACCACAGAGGTGTAGACAGCAGTGAGCAAGGAAGACATTCCTACATGGAAAAGATAGAAATCAAGACTGACACCCAATTGTGTGACCAGACCTCAGACCTCCATATATGAGGTGTCATTCAGAGACACACACACACACACACACACACACACACACACACACACACAGAGAGAGAGAGAGAGAGAGAGAGAGAGAGAGAGAGAGAGAGAGTCACTTTCTCTCTCCTAAGCCTAATATCTGGTTGTATAGGTAGGAGACTGCATCCTTGATTACAGTCTGTGTGAGACACTGAAGTCTTCACATATTTTTATTTTTCCTCTCCTCTTATTATTAGGATAGAGCAAACATTTCTAAGCAGCTTCTGGTTCTTAGACTAGATTCATTAGCTGTGGCATCCTTTGCAAGATATCAATAGGACCCTCTGCTGCCAGTGACATTCACCAGTAATGACAGAGACCCACTAGCCAAATCAATTTAATTTTCTAGAAGGTTTCTGCTTTCTGTCTGTTTTCAGGTCAAGTAATAAGCTGTATTTCTTTTATGTTATTCCTTCTAGTCTCCTTCAAAGAATTTTCCCTTTGCTTAGAGCACACACAGTTAACATTTGGGTGCTTATATCCTAGATCCATATTCAATGATGACATTAAAATTAATGTTATTGACATCAAATTCTAGGTTATGTATTAAACTCAGTTGGTTAGGTGCAAAAATTGATGTATATGAAAGTGAAACTCTGAAAATTAAATAAGAATATAAAAATGAATATCTGGAAGATGACTTACACAGAAGAGACATATCATCTGTTGATACTTTGCTTGAAGATGAGGCTTTAAAGAATTTGATACAAGATTAAAGGTAGGAGTTAGGTACCTCAGCATAAGAGTGTATGGAACTGCTGAGAAAATGAAAGAGAATGAGAAAAATCAAGTCTCTAAGTTCTCAACTCAAATTGAGAAATTAAAGTCTATGAACTTCATAAAATTATTTTAAGTATAAATCTCTTATTAATTTCTTTTGCAGGATGACAGAACTAAAATAAAAGGTATGACCTGGTTTGGAGTGAAGATCCTCTTCATTTTGTCACTTAGCAAAAAATGTAAGTATTTGTATGGAAATAACTTCTAGAATTGGAATTGGAATCATATAATAGGATCCAGATGACTGGAATGTCTGTGACTCCCATTGCCACTGAACCTTCTTCTTTGCAGAAGCCTCATGCTGAGTTAGTGTTAAAGCAATCGCTAATTGATTGGAGGGGGTTCTCTATCCCCTCAACTCAGGAATTAAGGGATTAAAAGGAAATTGTTTCTTTCATGCTTCCTTCCCCATCTTTGATGTTTCTCTGTATACAATAAAAGGTTTCTATCAATCAAAAGAGAAATCTTGGAGTAAAAACATTACTTTAAATAAGCAGCAGAATTTAACTTCTGCTTACTAAATATTAACATAGTCTGATAAGAAACTAGGGTAAATTAGATTGTTAGAGACAACTGAATTTGGTCATAGGAATATATTTAAGTAATCTGGCTTTCATTATTTTACATCAAGAAGTTGGAGTCTGATGTTCAAATTATTACCCCTTCCCCTTAAAAATTCTTGATTGGACTAATATGATAATATGAGGCAGAATTTCTGTTCTTCACCTGCACATCATTAAAAACATAGGCTTAAAATTCTGGAGTGGAGAACAGTTTGTGTCACAAAATTAACTCCTCATGATATCACAAGCACATATTTTAGATTTTTGTCTTAGCACATTCTTTTCTTGATAGAATCAAGCATGAATTTACCAGAATAATTGTGCCCTGAAGAAGAAAGCTTAGTTTCTAAGCACAACTAAGCTTTAATAACAGTCACTTTATAGTTCCATAGAAATGAATTTTTGGTATCAAGCATGAGATTTTCTCTATTCAACTTCTTTCTGACATGAGCTTCTCAAGTTCTTGCAAGCACAGCTGGAAAGGATCATCTGGAAGAATGGTTGATTTCTCACATAGTCTCTATGGCTCATGAAACAAAAACTATTTTGAACTCCTTCTCCTCCTCCTCCTCCACCTCCTCCTCCTTATTCTTCTCTACATGATGTAGGGACTCATTATAGTCAAGCTGTTGTGAATAAATGGCTGGTGAATATTCATTCCTACATTACACATTGGCCCAAGTAATATCCTGGAAGAATGGACAAAAATGTGAGCCTAGATAATGGGGAGTGAGGTTACGAAACACTGCATTCTAAATATTTCATAATTAATTATTGTGTTTATAAATACAAAACAGCTTTATTTATTTAACCACAGAAGATATGACCAAAAAAAGAAAAAAAAAAAAGACACATAAGCAAGAGCAGAGGAATATTAGACAGGAGGAACAAAGGTGACTGACAGTGGAAATGGCTAGAAGAGTGTAATGAATTCTATAAGGGATCCAAGGTTGGCTACACATAAGAAGTTGTCAAAAATCAAGCAGGAGAAAAACAAATTAAAACCTTAATAGCAAATTTAGAGTTATCCACTATACACTATATAAATGCGATTCATTGGTACCCAGGGTTTTATTTCCATAGCCTAGAGTCACTTCTCATGCCTTAGAGACTAGAATATCAAGTTATCAGAATATAATTTATGGCTGTTTGCCTGGTGGTTTTGTGCAACTCCTAATAGTGGTGGCCAATGTATCACTTACTCCTTTATCTGCTAATGGGATTCTTTTCCTCCTATTGGGTTGTGTTGTATTATTGTATCTTATTTTGCCCTGTTTGACTTGGTGGCCTAAATTTTCTGAAGAAGTAACCAAGGGGGAGTGGATCTAAGGCAAAAGATAGGTATGGGATAGGTGGAAGAAATTGGGGAAGGAGAAAGTATAATTGGGATATAGTTGTGTGTGCATGTATGAAAGAAGCTATTTTTATACACACACATATATGTATGTATATATCACTAAAGTACTTAACATCTTTGACAAAATAAAAGAACGGCTTATTAAGTTTTAAGATATTCCTTTAAAAATTGACAGTGTAGTCAATGAACAATCAAGATATAGGAGGCAATCTTATTTGTATTTCCACCCTTGATAAGCCATGCTTATCATTCTTATCCTCTGTATAGTTATTGTTAACTCTTCCACATTTTAAATTCTTTTTACTGTGTTTTTTTTTTTTGATAAATACAAAATAAAGAAGGAAAAAAAAGATATAGGAGGCTTTCCCAAAGTTTAATTAGATGGTAATTCCTGCTTCAATATTTGTTCCATGAGTAGTACAAACCACCACCGACAGTCGTGCCTTGCATGATGTCAAGTCTGATGGCATTTCTGAAGATTGAAGTATTTGCCAAAGTCAAAGGGCTATAATAATTCAGAATTTATATGGCCAAACCACATTGCTAAAAAAAAAAGAAGATTGCTGCTAGTAATTAGGTTATTGGAATAGATCAGAAAGACATTTCCAGAGCTATTACTTCATGCAAAAGCAAAATCTCTTATGTAGGCTGGTTATGGCAACCCAAAAGTAAGAAAAAGTCCTATGAGCAGCCAAAAGTCAGTGACATAAATTGTATTAGTTGGAAACATAAATGAGAAACTTGGAGTCAGCAGCCACTTTGGAAATTAATACTGTAGAAATAGCAAGTATGCTAAGCCATTGATTTATTGTAAATGTTTAGAATTCTGTCACAGATGATGGCATTATGTGTCCATTGATAAGCATCAACAAGAGATTTAGAATTCTGATTTTCCATTCAAAGACTCACTATATTCAGTAAATTAATAATTTGAGGACCCATACTCCAGCATCTAAGTGAATGACAATTGGATATTTGATGTCCTTAAATGAAATGAGAAACTGGCTTGCCTGGCCAGTCCTGTAGCCACTTATAAAATAGTTGACACAAAAGGCTTAATATTATGTTAACTACTGATCCACTATCTCTTGCATATTAATATTTATTTCTCATACCTAAATTAACCCATAATTCTTATCTATGTTTAGTCACATGATTTTGTGACTTTTTGCTTTTTGTTCCTCTGCCTTTGGTTGACATTTGCTGCTCTGAATTTTCTCTTCCCAGAATTCTCCTAGTCTGGTTGCTCTGGCTCTACTTCTTGTCTAGCTATTGACCAATCAGCATTTTATCAAACCAACATTATCAACAAATCCATACAGTATACAAGAGCAATATCTCATAGCACATAAATGCATTATTATCTGATCTTCCATTAAGAGCTGCCTCACAGACATAAATCTACAACTAAACAATATACATGGACAAGGGATGGAGTGTTTGCTTGTGCATTTTGATGCTGTCTTTTTTTCAAAGACTTTGGATGGTATGAGGTCTTTATCTAAATCAAAAAATTGAGAAGACTACAAAATACAAAATTGAGCTGTGGTAATATTGCTTGGATTTGGGATGATCAGAATAAGCTTTGAGTAAAAGGCTGAGGACAACAAGAGTATAGCTTGGATTTGATGACCTCTTTGTAGCACCAGCAAAATACTGGAGCCAGATGGCATTTTCTTCACATAGTGATGACACCGTGCCTTCTAGTAAGTTTCTTCAGAGGTAACTAGAAAGAGATTTAGATGTACAAATGTATTTTGTATAAGTTAAAGTATGTAGAATTATGTTATATAATTAGTATCACATATATTTTATGTATCAGATTATTAACAATTATCTGTACTATTATAGTTAAGTAAATCTTTGCTAAAACTTGTTTTCTTTTTGTGTAAAAATATTGGAAGAAAATTAAATAAAATCTTTATTTGTTTCTGAAAAAAAAAAAAAAAAAAGAAAGAGATTTACATTAACGTGTTTCTAAGCTGCCTGCCTTCTGATGGGCCTTAGGAGTTCTGGTATGAAGTCTTACCTTATAAAAATGGAGAGAATCTGAGAACTCAGAGCAGACGATTCTGGCCACAGCTGAAAAGGAAATTAAAAAACTACTGTTATCTGTATCTGGAAATGCAGTAATACAAACCTTTGTTGAGTTCCAGAGCAACTGGCACCACTAGAGTAATTAAATAACATGGCATCAACTTAAAAATGTCAGGGATCCTACAGTTCTTGAATCTATTTACAAATCAGCATAGTCGAACTTCATTTTACAAAAGAAGATTGAACTATTATTTCTATTCATAATTATAGTGAAAATTCACATTAATAAAAATGTAAAATTTATAGCTTCAAAAAATATTAAGAAATGTGGCAACTTTTTGTTAATTTATACCACATATATGTGTATAATATATATACACATATGTATATATATTTGTGTATATAATTCCAAAGAAGTAAAGAATAAAAAAAACTTACTGTAAATAACTAATAAAACTTCATATCATCAAACACTTCAAATTAACATCTTGAGTAGATTAAGAGAAGACAGTAAATACATGAATTTAATGAATTATTTAGTAAAGGATCATTAAGAAACAATTTACCAAGGTAAATATATTATTTACAACACAATCAGTTAGAAAAATTAAGAAAATACATTAAAACCAGTAAAAATGTTTCCAGATACAATATGACTAATAAACATATGAACTCACAGATACTGTTTTTTTTATAGTTTATCAATGTGAGTGAACTATCATCACTTCTTTTTTTTTCTTTCTTTTTTAATTTTTTTTATTTATTTTGCTGTATACTTTATTATTATTATTATTATTATTATTATTATTATTAACAAAGAAGTCACACTTTCTATCCTTGTATATCCTTATTCAAGGTCCCTTCCCCCTCCCACCATGTCAGGTCATTCTTTCTTCTCCACAACTCCCCATCCTCTGCCTGGGCAGGCTGCAGACAGTCCCATGGTCCCCCTGACCCAATATTGCTTAGATCAGCCTACACTCCTAGCAGATCCAGCTTTCTATCTCCTCCCTCAAGAGTGAGTCAGGTGTTCCTCTGGGGGGAGTGGGATCCAAGTCCAGGGTGTTTCTGATCCCAAGCTGTTCAGGGGTTGTGGTTTGCAGCTTGGGCATGCTTGGCTTTTTTCTTTTTTGTTTGCTTAGAGACCACTAATGAGTGAGTACATCCCCTGCTTATCTTTCTGAGTTTGTGATACCTAGCTCAGGAGGATATTCTCCAAGTTCATCCATTTGCCTGCAAATTTTAGGATATCATGTTTTCTTACTGCTGAGTAGTACTCTATTGTGTAGATGTACCACAGTTTGTTAATCCATTCTTCAGTTGAGGGACATCTAGGTTGTTTCCAGGTTCTTGCTACTACAAATAATGCTGCTATGAACATAGTTGAGATAATGCCTTTGGAGTATGACTGTGCATCTTTAGGGTATACACCCAGAAGTGGTATTGCTGGGTCCTTGGGGAGATTGATTCTCTACTTTCTCTCACAGATACTGTTAAAACACGCACAAGTCATGCCCAGGATCAAAAATAATAAAATTCCAACAACGAGAAGGAGAAGTCACATAAATCTCACCCCTAACTAAAAACTATTTGTAATTGATAGTTACTGGGGAGAGAAATGTCAGTTTTTGCTAATGTAGTATCACTGGGTAGTCAACCATACTGCTGTACATCCAAGAGTAGTTTGCCAACATACACAGAAACAAGACCAAAATGGTTTTATCTGGTCTTCTTGTTGTTGGGTTTTTTTTTTTTTTTTTTTTGATACTTATTTTGACATTGACCTTTCTCAGTTTTTGTGTTTGGACTGGATTTCAGGTTTTTGATTTGTTTGGTTTCTTCCCTGTTTGAGAGAATGTGAGAATTAAGTTATGTGTATAAGGAGTTATGAAGAAAGAACAGGAAAGATTGGAATAAGGGAAAGAATATGATCAAAATATATTGCATAAAATATCTTTAAATGAACTTTTAAAAAAATTAAGATGTCAATTTAAAACTATGAGATAAGAAAACTATGCACTTTGGCCAGTTTGCTTTCTGGCACTTACAGAAAAAGGGATTAGAGAAGAAACTATTTAGCCTCCATAGATATGAACCTCAAGCTCAAAGATTCTCTTGAATGACTAATACATTAAAAAAACTCTGAAAATTTTCAGAAAGAAAAGACAAAATTTTAAAGAAAGCACAAAACATAATTGTAACAACATTTTTATGAAAGCTATTAAAATTCTGGATAATGGCTTTTGCAAAGATCTTTGTGGTAGTTTAAATGAAAATGGTCCCCAAAGTGAGTGGCAGTATTAGGAGGTGTGGCCTTGTTGAAGGAAGTGTGTTGCTGTGGGGGAGGGCTTCGTAGTTTCTTTTTTCAAGGTTTCTTCACTGTGATAGTAAGTTGACTTCCTATTGCCTTAGAGTCAAGATGTAGGACTCTCAGATCCAGAACCACATCCACTTGCTCACTGCCATGTTCCCTTCATGATCATAATGGACTGGATCTCTGAAACTGTAAGCCACTCCAATTAAATGTTTTCTTTATAATACTTGTAATGGTCATGGTGTCTCTCCACATCAGTGAAAACTCTAATTCTATCACATAGGTAATTTTACTATAAGTCAATAATTGTATTAGCCTTAATCAGGGGACTATGGAAAAGAGAAGTATTTGTCCACAGTTATTATTTCTGTCTAGCAGATAGATAAACATATGTTGGAGCACTGGGATTATTCCAACGCAACTTTGGAAAAATTTGTTCAAAAGACATTATAATAGAAGGGAAGGCTGGGAGAATAGAATCATGTAGGAGCTGTGTTTTTAATTAGGAAGAAGCACAGGGCAGGGGGCTAAAACCTTTAAAGGCATAGAAACACCTCTATCCTTTTACATTGTGTTAAAGAAAAAGAAAAGAAAAGGAAGAAAGAAACCTAGCCTCAAGATGTGGACCAAAGAAATTACTGGAAAAGGAAAAAGTCCAGCAAAAGATGATGTCTTCAAGTTAGAAGGACATTTAATTAACTAGGTAGTTTGACACTATTCCAGGTAGGGTAATTAGTAAATTAGTACACATGGAGATCACAGTTGATTTGGTCTGAGAAATTTAGAGAAATGATTACACAGGAAAATCACATTTGAGTGAGTAGATCATAAGCAGAATGATACATAGAAAATAGTGAAGAAATTAGTGGAATATGCTGATTTTCCTACTTAATACATAGAAATATTTGGGTAATAACTTTAGATATGACTTAAATTAGTTTACCTCAAAAAGAAAATTACAACTGTGTTGATTTGAATGTCACAATTCACTTATGTCCCATGGACTGAGGGAAGAAAAAAGAAACAAGAAACACAGAGAGTGAAAATTTAGGAAAACATCATGACTAACAACAAAATATAATGTGAAAAAGAGAATTGGTATGAAAATTGTAAAAACAAAGAAAACCTAAATAATTTTTTAACATGTATGTCTTGAGCTTACCTCTATGAATATGAAGAGATGTGTAAATTATATTTTTTGTTTCATCTATAGTATGCCTTTTCTAATTATATATAGTACAAGTTACCAAGAAAGACTAGTATTTGGGTATTGATTTATTAAAAATAAATCTAAACCTGTGAAGTAGTTCATTGATGTTGTGTAGATGATAAAATTGAATTCTGATTGACCTGTGTTAGGCTTCAGAGACAGGAAAACATGATTTAAAAAGGTTCCTTCCCACCAGTGCCCACTGTCTTTGATACACCTCATGTGAAGAGTATTGTTGCTCATTAAAGCCTTTCATCTCCCAATTACATGTATTTCTCAAAATGATTACAGTCAACAGAATACAGTCTGAAATAAAACAGATTTTTGTTTGCATCCTTTGTCAATATAATTGTCACTTTTTTCCCTTGAACATGTTAAATAAAAAAATTTAGCCTAGGCATTAGTTAAGGGAAAAAAATCAATGCATCAGAATGACTTATAAGTCACTGAATGTAAAACATGTGTTAAAGTGTAATAATAAAAACCATCTTATTTTAATAATTACCTAAAGTAATTATTAAGAAGTTTGGGAGATAGAGGCAGTAATTGATCATGTGAAACAAAGGTGATCACTATATTTAGTATGTAAATCAATTATAGATGTTCAAAGAGAACTTTAATTTTTTTCAATCTGTTTCTCTTAAAACATTCCAGAATCTGTTTTAAATCAGAAATGAATAAAATATGTCCACATGAACAGAATACATTGGCCTTTACTTTTTGTGTTTAATTGTTTTAAAGTATCATCAAGAAAAAGAAATGTTTCAAAATCTTTTTGTTTTTGGTACAGTTAAATTTTTTCCCCAGTTGCTGGCTGGTGGATCAGATCTACACATCAGTACATTTTAATGTCCCTGAAATTGTGAAGTTGGAATAAAAATTGCCTTGACTTTTGTAACCGATGCTTGGAATTAAAATAAAACTTCTTTGCTGAGCTACATAGATGAAAAGGTGCTGCAATTATTAAAGAGGATGAAATTGGAGCCAACACTGCATACATTTGAAGACTAAAAACCCAACAGCAATGATTGGGTCAATCTATTACTGTGAGGAGCAGTGACCAATAGAAAAGGAAGGAGAAGATCCAGGAAGGCTGAGGTAAGCCATCCTGAAGCCTGTCAGAGTGGAAACAATATATCAAAAGATCTTCATGGTGACCAGTCACCATACGTTTCATTTTTTCAAATTGGAGATTTAACAGCATAAAGTCAAAACAAAGCTATTTTTCTTTTATCACCCCCTCCCCCATCAACTTATTTACCTAGTGTCAGACCAGCCACGGGATTCAACGGTACATTCCTGGAAAGCAAGGTAAACTATTTTGTACTTTTTACAACTTTTGGGTTGGATATTCAGAGTTCTGATTCAAAAAATGGAATGCTACAATATCAATAATGAATGCAAACCTCTACTCTGAAAATAAAATTACCTTGTCTCAGTTGGAAGCAGTTCAGAGAAGCATTCTGCAGTCAGAGGCAGTATGACAGTTTGCTGAAGCAATTTTGTACCTTAATGAGAGGAATGAAAGACCGACATTCCATTAATGAGTGTTTTATGTTTATGTCCCTAGGAACCAGTGAAATGTATTTGCGTGTATTATTAGTTGGTTTAGCTAAATGCACATTGCAGAAACTGTAAACTTCATATATGTATATTTAACACATGTTATAAGCTAATGTTTAAATATGTACTATGTATATATTTTTCTTCGAGAGTAGTACTTTGTGAATGTTATATTTGGTGCTATTCAAAGGAGAAAAGTTTCTTTCTTCTAAAAGTATCATATATCAGAACTTATTAACTTAGTATTTGTTATATCTATACTGAATCTAAAAATATAGGGAAATTTTTGATTTATATTCTAAATATTTTTGTTCTTTCTTATCCTGATTAATTATGACATATATGAATAAACATATATTAAAATTATGTAACTGATATGTTAGCTGTATACGATCTCTGTCATATACAGGTATGAATATATATATTCATTTATAAAGAGATAGTCTATATGATTGAAATTATAAAAATTTTATAGTAGATAATGGTTATATAAGAAATCTATAATTCTGCCTCTTGGCTGATCATCTTGATTCTAATATTTACTTAAAGTTACACAACTCTTTCCCAAAAGTAAAGCTTACCTGAAAAGTTCAGCAACAGAACCAGACATAAATCAAATACTTTACTTCAGATTCTAGAATCATCCTTTACCATAAACTTCTAAATTTCCTTTGATCTCTATATTTATTTGGTAAGAGGGCCAAAGAACCTGGGAAATCTCCTCCAGATGTTATTCTCATTTAAGGATAAAAATAAAAGCACATGCACATGCCTACCTCTTAGGAACAGCACGCAATCACCACTTACTTCATTTATTAGATCACATTTTGTTCTTTTATACTCAACTACAGGTTCTAGTAAAGTTTCTTGAATTAATGGCTTGAAATGGAAAAACACTTAAAGTTGCTTTCAGTATGACTCAGTTAAACCCAGAAAGCTTGAGGACTATGAATTTGGTTCAGTGTTGGTAAAGTGCTTTGCCTATTAATGGTATTCAATAGATATGTATTAATTGATATATATGGATTAGAAATTGATATTTTCAGCCCTATCTTGAAAAACAATGCTTAGTGGGTCTTTTCTTGATAGTATTTAAAGGTCAATGTATTGTTTAAAATCTGTGTTACTTTCTCTACAGGTGTTGTAATGGCAGCCTCAATCTGTTTGATGATTTGGGTGTTACTCATACCAGATACTGTGTGGACACAGAGTGTGAGACAGGCCTATGAAGTACAGGACCCAGAGGACTGGGATGTGCATGATGACTTCTATTGTCCTAGGGAATGTTTCTGTCCACCCAGTTTTCCTACTGCTTTATACTGTGAGAACAGAGGTCTCAGACAAATCCCTGCCATTCCTTCAAGGATCTGGTACCTCTACCTGGAAAACAACCAGATAGAAACTATACCTGAGAAACCATTTGAGAACGCCACCCAGCTAAGGTGGATAAATTTAAATAAGAACAAAATAACCAACTATGGGATTGAGAAGGGGGCCCTAAGCCAGCTAAAGAAACTTCTATTCCTTTTTCTAGAAGACAATGAGCTTGAGGAGGTACCTTCTCCATTGCCAAGAAGTTTAGAACAATTACAGTTAGCTAGAAACAAAGTATCCAGAATCCCTCAGGGGACCTTCAGTAATCTGGAAAACCTGACCCTTCTTGACCTACAGCATAACAAACTTTTAGATAATGCCTTCCAAAGAGATACCTTCAAGGGGCTTAAGAATCTCATGCAGCTGAACATGGCCAAGAATGCCCTGAGGAACATGCCCCCAAGATTACCAGCCAATACCATGCAACTTTTCCTGGACAACAACTCCATTGAAGCAATACCTGAAAATTACTTCAACGTGATTCCTAAAGTGGCCTTTCTGAGACTCAACCACAACAAGCTATCTGATATGGGCCTCCCATCAAGAGGTTTCGATGTGTCCTCAATCCTAGATCTTCAACTGTCTCACAACCAGCTCACAAACTTTCCTCGAATTAATGCCAACCTGCAACACCTTCACCTTGATCACAACAAAATTAAAAGTAAGTAGCCATGAGACTGCCTGTGACCACAATGTCTATTATGAAGTCTAGTCTCTGTCTCTTGTAATAGCAATTGAGTTGGCCACCCCCAACAAGAGGCAGATAAATAATGAGCTCTTAGGATTGTATATTATTTTCAGTTCGCATTTCACAATTTTGTTAATTCAGCTTTCATAAACAAATATTCACAAATCTTCAAGTTCAGCATTGAAAGCTAAATCTTAGCCATCTACACAGGACTTTTACAAATGGGAAAAGAAATACTTCTGTTTTCTTTGTTATGGAGAGAGTCTGGTATTTCTCACTTACACCTCAATAAATCTTTCAGAGTGGCCTTAACACAAGATCAACTTTCTGTCTCAAAGTCCTGAGAACCAAGATTATAGGACTGTGTCACCTTGCCTGACACTCTGTGGGGCAAATTTGCTGAAGAAAATATGTATGTCACAATCTCATGAATAATATGTAGAATGTAATATAAGGGATTACTGAAGAATTGATGTCTGACATTCTGATACTCAAAGATAGAGTGTATTTCAGTGTACACATGACAGTGTGTTCCCATTCCATAGATTCTGAGTTACTCAATCTTGGGTAGGACCTAAGACCTCTCATTCTCAACAAGTTGCCAGGTGCTGGTCTTGATGCTTTGGGAAATCATACATAGAAAACTACTGCAGATGCTCAAGAATTTAGTTACTTGAAATGGAATCAAGTGTCCTGGAAACTGATAATTACTGGGACTTATATTCACATTAGGAAAAATACTATTTTTTCTTGAAAACAGCTTTGGATATGGATTGGAGAAGGGATCAGGTTGACATGTTTCAAAGACATTATTGAAGGGTGAAGTGATTACAAAAAGTATATGCTTGGAAACATTTGAAATAAACTCAACCTGTTTATAATTATGCCAGGCTGTCACTGGTGGTAAAAGAGCAATTTTAGCCATCAGGAAGTCAGGATGGCCGAGCGGTCTAAAAGAGCAATTTTATATTCCATTCTTGAGTACTGATACACAGCCTAAGATTCATCTTCAATCTCAGTGTATAAGCCATTTTTGGAGAATGACCATGGGGAAATTTCTTCTGTAAAAGAGGATTCATGGCTTTAAGTATTATATGTAAAACTATGACAAATAATTTATATAATTGTAGCATATATTCTGCTGAACATCATACTAGATTTGTTATAATGACTAGATGAGAGTTTTTATCAATCCCATTGTGTTATAATAATTGTTAATGCACTCAGTTGTCACAAAATCTAGTCATCAAAAATATTTGCAAGAAACAAAACTTTTATATGAAGATTCCATTTAATTTTCCAGGAAGTTTTTTTTGCAGTCAAAAAAAAAAAAAAAAAAACAAATATTTTTGAGCATGAGGGCCTTGAAATTTTATGCAAAATATGTGTATACTCCAATAAGCTATTTCTTTACATTCTCTGAAAAGAATCCTAACTGATGTAAAATTATTAAATATATAATTCCTATTTATCATATTCCAGTTGTTTGTGTATACTGAAATACAAGGTATGGGAATCATCAGAATACTATACAGAGGCACTGAATGAAACAGAGTATCCATGGTAGGCAAGGATCACAGTTTAGAGAAAAGGACTAGTCTGAACCAACATTTTATACAATTCTCATGTAGAAAAGCTAGTCATATTTTCCTGTAAAGTCTGTTTAAGGATAAAATAATCATCCATGTGAAAAACTATAACCACAAAGCCAAATACATATGTGAGCCATTGTCTATATCAAGTTGTTTCACAAGATTACATATGGTTTGGACAAAACAGCCATTATCCAAGTATAAAATTATTTAATTATATTGTGTGTTTATTTTCACTAATAGGACATGGAGTAGAGCCTTTTTCAAAGTTAGGTGGGTATAGTTGAAAAGAACTTTTGCTCAGTTTTTGGCAAAAACAGAATAAATGGATTGATGCCTGAGCTCACCTGTTCCAAGTTTACATGAATTTTGGGCACAAAACACCCCTTCACTCTGGAGAAGAGTCTTGGTGAGGCTGTTGTTATCATGAGCTCTAACCAAGGCAGGTGTTTGTTCTCCCATCAATACTAGGTATATAGTTTGATGGGATATTTCTTGGCCTCAATCTTCTGTAATTTAACTCTTGCCAAACACTTTCTCTCCAACTAAATAAATTGTTGAAGGATTCATGACTATAAGTATTACATGTAAAACTGTGACAAATTCTTTATATAAATGTACCATACGTTATGTTGAATATCTTATGGTAATATTGCAACATATTATTCTTACAGGAACTCTTCTACCCATAAATCAACTCACTTGTCTTTGTACCAGATCTAACTGCAGTCTCTGTCTTTAATTCTCCACATATATTTCCCACTTTTGCATAGTAAGACAATTTTGACATGCATTGTCTCAGCTGAAAGCTTAGAAAATAAGTAGGATATCTATTTACCTTAGCTCTGTCATTATTTTCAAAGATTTTACCTATGAAATATTTCATATTAAAATATAGAAGGACATAGAGTGAGATTACTGCACCTATTATATCAAAATTTTTTCGAGATTATTTTTATGAAACAGATATGCACAATAACTTCTTTGATAGTGGTCTTTACCTCTATGGCTTTATTACATGAGTGCATTTGGGACCTTAGGGTCACTACAGTATTTTTTTATCTAGACCTTTAGACATGCTGATGTTTCAATTTAACCATCCATACTATTTTTTGTTCCATAGATGTGAACATCTCAGTAATATGTCCCACCACACTGCGTGCAGAACAGGATGCCTTCATTCATGGACCTCAACTGAGCTACTTGCGTCTGGATGGAAATGAAATTAAGCCACCAATCCCAGTAGATTTAGTGACATGCTTCAAGCTTCTTCAGGCATTCATTATATAAACAGCCACTAAATCCAAATTGGATTAAGAGTGGTTTGTGTGGTATGAAGTTGATTTGTTTATCATAGGTTTAGGTGAGAAGCACATTTACAATTGTTCTTAATTACATTTTTCATCTGTGCAGTGTATTTGTTTTCCTTTGAAAATGCTTTGGTCAGTGGCATGCCGGTGCCATGTGTATTAATTTTCTTTTCTCTGATTAACTAAATAGACACAGAGTTGACATAAATTCTCAACTCAAAGCTATTTTTGTCTTTTTGCAGCTACTGACATCAAATAATTTTTGTTACATATTCAAAATAAATTACTTGTTTTTGACCAAATTTATGTGTGTGCTGGTAGTATATATTTACTGTAAGCACAACAGAGACAGCAGTAAGAAGCTCTGAAGAAAATGAATAAATGATATAATCCTCTGTCATAATTATCATCAACCTACTAGTCAAATGCCTACTAAAGAGAGAGACCTAGTTATTAGAACTAAACAATAAAACAAGAAAAAGATCTATTCACTAAGGATTAGAAGAAAAAAGATTTTTTTGTAGTTTATTATCATTTCCTATATTTTTCCTTAGATCTAATACACTATTTTCCAGCACCTAAAGCCTTAAATTTTACAGTTATCATAACATAATTCTCATAGAAGTACACTGTGTTAACACTAAAAATTCACTCAAATTGCAAGTTATTCAGCTTTTATTTAGCTCATGATCTTTTAAATTTTCTAAATAAAAATATTGAATGTTTTCTAACAAAATGGAAGTGTGATATTTGTTTCAAGGACACTATTCACAACTTTCACTTAGGAACATGTTATAATAAGAACATGTTATAGTCTCAACTATTTTGCTATATTATTCTTACAGGAACTCTTCTACCCTGAATACAAATAATTATGTTCTCCTATCATATTTTTCTTCCATTAAGAATGAAAGATATCATATTCTAAGTACATAATGTCATATGTTCTCTTGTGAAGAGTTTTTAAAAACTAATAGTATTTAAATACTCAACTAGGTATAAGTTCCTGTTATTTTTACATACTATAAGAATTATATAAAACAAAATTTTATATATAAATTTCTATATTATTTCAAAATGATTTTCTCAACAACTCAATTATTTTTATTTAAAATATACTATATGAATATCTGATTAATAGAGATATGCATATGGAGACATTTTAAATTTAAAAGCTCTAAGAGAGCTACTGCATCTAGGGATAGAAAGCATAAGGGACTCATGAATACATTTTATTTTTCCAAAGTTAACCATATATAGAAATTTCATACCTTCCAAACTAATGCAAAGGGTTAATAAAGTCAGAGTAATTATGGAACCATGACAAAGCCAGGATGGGAAGCTTAGCAATGCAGCAGAAGCCTTTTAGGAGAGCAGGTTGCATACTGATTGTGAACTGCTATGGAGAAAACAGACAGATTTTCAATCAGCCAGTTCTGTTTACCATGCCCTTGATCTTTGTCAAGTACCTGTCTGATTCTAGACACTGGATTCTCAGCTATGAAACAGGGTGCAGTACCATCCCTTTTCCCTATTGAGAGAACAGATGTTGATATTTTAATACCTGATGTGCGGAAAGCATCTAATAAAGAATAAGTCAGAATTTTATTATTAACTGGCACTCTGACATAAAAATTTGAGAATTTTCCTATCCAAATGATAGGAAAAAGTCTTTTTGGAGAAAAAGACTGAGACTGGGTGGACTTAAATACAGGTTAATGAGATTGTGGTACATATGGGCAAGAAGAAAGTTATTGGAGCCTTAGATATTATAATGTACAAAGTCTTAAATGGCCCAAGGCTATAAGAAACAAAAAGGAGATTAGAGAAACTAAATTTTCAGAGGTCAGAAGTTCAAGTAACTAAACTCTGTATAAAAATCTGATACATGTGCTCACAGAAAAATCAGTATAAAGTGATGAATTTTTGAATAACTCTTTAAGTGTCTTGTAGCTACCATTTACCTGTTTAACAACAAGTCAAACTTGAACTTGAGTAGTCTGGCTTCAGCCCTCCAGCTTCTGACCAGGAGATATGCTATATACCTCTTCTAGTAAAACATGGCCATCTGATTTTTAAAGTATTTTTTTTTTGTTTTACAAACCATAGGTTGACCAAATAAAAGTTCAATATGAGTTGTGATGACCTTCTCTGGAGTTTTTTCAAGGTGTTCACTGAGCCACATAAGGATACTGACTTTTCTCACTGCTCTTGGTCGCTCACCAGAATTCAAAGGAAATACATTATTACTGAAGACACTAAAACAATTATTCATAAGTGTGGTGATTTGAATGAGAGTGGCCCAATAGGTTCATAGATTTGAATACTTTATCACCAGGTAGTGACAGTATTAAAAGGATTAGTAAATGTGGCCTTGTTGGAGAAAATATGTCAATGTTGGTGAGCTTTGGGGTTTCAAGAGCCCAAGACAGACCCAGTGGCTCCTTTTTCCTGCTGCCTGCAAATTAATATATGGACAATAAGACATGGAGAATTTATGTTGGTACTGACCAAGAAACTTTATCCATGCTGGCTAGCTTTTATATTACCAGATGTGCTATGATTCTGGAAGAAAAAAAAATCAATAGTCTTAGCAAGTTTTGAACCCTTTAAATTATAATGAACAGTGTGGAAAGACATAGCCACAGATACAATAGTGGCATAGATTGGATTTAAGGACCACTCTATAGGAGGTTAACTATTATAGGTATACTTACAGGCCCCAGTGTTGATTACTACTATTATTATGATAATAATATATCATATATTATTATGATGCTATGTCAAAGAACATAGCATCATAGCATCATTCTGTCCTGTAAACTTATATCCCTGTACCCACAGTGTAGCTCTCAGATCTCATGAGAGCTGTCCTCATACAGTGCTTAGTACAGAAAGTCACAACTGGTCAAAGTGCACAGAATACATGTCTATACAGTGTTCAGTCACAAAATGAACAAATAGAGCACCTCCACCCCATTCAGATTCAGGGACCATCACTTAAGAGAGGTAGGAAGATTATAAAATCCAGGCATCCAGGAAGACCAGAGCAGAACAGTATTTTCTAACATAATAGGACTGCTGGATCATGAACTGTGGCTGTCTTCCCAGGACTTGAACAATATCAAAGCAGTCAACAGTTAGTCATGGAGAGAGAAGGCATTCATAATCTAATCATTATCTAAGAAGCTATTGACAGCTGGTGACTTCTGGAAGATGGACCGTCAGGCTATTTATTTATTTTTATGGAAGCAAGGTCCCTAGTAGTCCAGCTGTGCTCCAATAGATGGCTCAACACATATGAATACATGGGTAGCACAGACAGGACTGGTTGGGTTATTTAAAAGCCCCAACACTGTGTGGGGCTCTAAAGGTAATTTGGGGGAACAGTGAAAGACAAAGATAATCAAAATGAATGCTATGAAATTTTCAAAGAATCAATAAAAATATTATATTTAATAGCTGTGCCAGTCTTTGTGATTAATGCATTATGCTATTTATATTAGAATTTCATTTGAGAGTATTAGATTAAATGAAAACTGCTCTCAGTACAATATGTTGAAGTTAAATTATAGGATAATATTGAATCCTCTTAATCTATAATTATCCTAATAATAAACATATTAATTGAAAAAAAGGAAAAATACCTAATTAGTCTAAAGCAATATGTATCTGCAACTGATTATTAAAACAATAGTCTAAACTGTTTCCTTTTAATCAATTTTTGCAAAATATTTGAAGGATTACCTATAATAGAAATAATTTATGATTTAGTAAAGCAGCAATATGTTTTATTTACCAAAATCTCTCAAGAATGTTTTCTTCTTGCATCTTAGACAATAAGATATCTTGGTGAAAATAATTCTATTTTGAGAAAACAAAAATTACATTGTTAATATATTGCTGAATGTGGTGTGTCCCCTGCTTTTAATCCCAGCACTCAGGAGGCAGAGGTAGATGAATCTCTATGACTGTATTAGTCAGGGTTCTCCAGAGTAATGTTAATTTATAAGATGAATCTCTCTGTCTCTGTCTCTCTGTCTCTCTGTCTGTGTCTCTCTCTCTTTCTCTTCATATATATGAAAATTTATTAAAATTATTTGCAACCTACAGCCTAGCTAATGCAGCAGCAGCTGGCTATTGAAAGCTAGATGTCTGTCTCAGTCATTCTTTCGTATACCCTGGAATCCCAATGAAGTAGCTCCAATGCCTGTGTAAGAATGGACTTGCTAGCAAGTTTAGAGCAAGAATGCAAAAAGCTAAGTTTTCCTTCTTCCACATCCTTATGTAGGCTTCCAGTGAAGATGTGGCCCAGATTAGTGGTGTATTTTCCCATCTCAAATGATCTGGACAAAAGGTGTGATTTTTTAACTCAAGATCAGAACTAAAGGTGTGTCTTTTTTCTAGATCAAGTAATCAGGATTAAAGGTAAGATATATTTTGTTGTTGTTTTTCCATCAAGTTCCAGGGTAGAAGTGAATTGCCTTACTTTAAATTAAGAAAAAAAATTCTCACAGTTGTGCCTTCCATTTTGGGATTTTAGTTAATTCCAGATTTAGTTAAACTGACAATCAAGAGTAGTCATCAAAATGCATTTCGGACCAGATAAGATACATAGTGAGACTCTGTGTTAAATATATTTTTACATTTAATCCAAAAATCACAAAAAGAAGTTGAATATAGAATTATAAAACTGAGGATATTTTTGTTTAAATTTTTGTTTATTTTCCTAGCTTTAAAATATCTCTTTTTACTGACATTCAGCTGAGCAAACAAAACACAAGTAGAGAAAGAAGGGGCTCTTTGTCTAGGTGTTTAATGTTTTCAGAAGACAAGTTAAAATTTTCCTGGAGAAAGATCAGAACAATCCAATGACTAGCAAGAATGCTTATTATTGTTTTTGTTTTTGTTATTTTGCTTTTTGCAAAAACTGTCATAAAAGTTATAGACAATATACAATAGGGTGTCAGTGTTGTTTCCAGTGGGGGTCGGGAACCCTGCCGTTTGTTACATTTTCAGGATCCTTTGCTTTCATTCAAAGGATCAATTCAAAACTGTTGAGCACAGTTGAGCTGACTGGTAACACTATCTCTATGGAGATATTGCTTTAGAGCAAGGGAAAGAGATGAACCAGCTGGATATCTGTGTATGACAAGTTACTTCTGAAAATTCAGAGTATATACACAGTCTTTACAGTAGTCTGAGAAAAAAAAAAGCATGAGAAAAAAAGCATCAGATACAAATGTAGCTACCTCAGTGTTTGAAATATAGATTTATTGATTTTGACAGAAATGGACATTGTCCTCTGTTTCAGAAATACATAAAAGAGTCAACTTTTTCATCTTCCAGAAAAAAAAAATGTAAGCAGGTATAAGAGAGATTGTGGCCATGCTGCAAAGAGTGGAACCACCAGATACTCCATCCACAGCTCAGGTTTGCAATGCTTAGGGGAAGGGAAGCCTTCATGTGTCCGGCTGTATTCTGAAATGGAGCCTCTATCCCATCAGTATTTCTGAAGCAAGAGATGGGGAAGCACTGATCTGATGATGGACATATAAACTTTTGGCTTGCTGATGAAATTTGTGACATTTATAATTACAGCCTATCATGAAAAGTTCATTCATAATTTATGTATCATTACAATGTAATAAATAAATAAAATCCAAAATACTGAGTGCTACAACATGTTGTGATAATTTCCATTTAATTCTCTATAAATAATACATGAGCTTGGTAAAATTCCAACATCTAGGAGAATTTCCTTGTGGGAAAAACAGTTTTATTTTTCAGTTTTTACTATCCTACTCTGAAAGTCTAGAGATAGCTACTTTAAATATTTTCTGGGTTTATTTTTTCTTTATTTTCTCTAAATAGTCAACATTCAATTTCTCTTAGTAGTTGTAAATATTATATTTATATATATATATGATTCTGTTATGGAGTATCCTATAGTATGAAAATACATAACATATGAAATATATACATATTGCACTTTTTCTATGTGTTAATAACAATTTTCCTTTTCTATAGTTAATAAACTTTGACCAATTAAAACCTCATGCTCTTGGATCGATCTTGAACAGCACTATAATGTCATAGCATATTTTTTATTACTTGAGATAAACTAATGATTATTTGTGCCCTTCCCTCCACCTTGCCATCTTCTATTGGATAAATACTTACTTTTATGCTTTTATAAAATTTATAAAAATTTAAAAGATCTTAAACATTTATAAAAATTTAAAAGATCTTAAACAATCGACCATGTTTTCAACATATTTTCTGTTTAAAAAAACTAAGTGGGAGCCTTTTTTGAAAGGATTTGGAGAAGTGGGAAATGGATCTAGATTGAGTTCACGGCAAGGTGAACAGTGAATATGATGGCAATACAATGTAAGAAAATCTCAAGAGGTTAATAAGATATTATAATAAAACAAATAAGTACATCTATAAAGTATAGTGTGTATGTGTAACTATAAAACTTATAATGGCTACACTTTCAAATGGAAAATAATATAAATAGAATTTTGTAATAATATTTTGGTGTATAGAAGATAATCAATATGTACTTCCCAAAGTTCCAATAAACCTATACTTACCAAAGTTCAAATAAACACTTCCTTATCAATCTTTGGTAGTTTGAATGAAAATTATTCCTAATACGTTGTAGCATTTGAACCTTTTGTCCCCATTTGATGGCACTGTGTGTGAAACTTTGGGTGTGGCAACCTTGCTATAAGTGTGTCACTGGGGGCAAGTTTTGACAATAAACAGTAACCTACTCTGCTTCATGCTTATTGATGGTGATGTAGATTTCAGCTTCATCCTACTGCCTGTTGCCATGGCTCCTGTACAAAGAAGTTTTGGGTTTTGTTTGTTTGGTGGTTTAGACTTATAGACTTGTAGTTTTAGACTGTTTAGTTTTATGGTTTGGATTTGTTGTTTAGTTTTTTTTAAAAATTACTTAGGTTCCCATCATAATTGACCCCTCTCTTACAATAACCACAAATAAACTCTTTCATGTATTATTTGCCTTTTCATGGCATAAAAAAGTGACTATTACCACATTTTGGCAAATACTGAACCACAACACCTAACTTTGATTTATTACTTAATATATTTCTGCCTTGTTCTTTTATTATTAGTAGCATGGCAAAAGATGGAGATACATGTCTCCCATAGTTAGCTTCGTTTGCAATTCCCTTTATTGTCATGGACTTGTTGCTTTTCATATTTTATTTACATAGGATTCCCATGGGGGTATAAAGGGGACTAGGAAGTCAATATTCTTGGAATCTTTCATGTTCTTTGTTACTTCACTCATAAACTAAGCTGTTTGGAATCTTCTGCGAGGACACACCACTGGCCTTGTAAAGGAAGGAGATGTGCATGAGAAATTGAAAGATGTGGAGAATTTTAGACAGAGTGACAGGTAGAGTACCAAACAGAACTGTGACAAGGATGGACAGGGGCTATTGAATGTTCAGTCAACCATTTATAAGAGATCACTAACTATAAAAGGATTTGAGCTACTTTTAGATCTGTGTATATAAAGTTGCTAATTTACTTTATATTTGAGAGGCCAAAGTCCCCCAATGAAATTTTGTTAAATATAATGTTAACAATACTACAGCATTTTACTTGGTCTCTTTGAACATTTTCCACATGTTTGCTGCTAATAGCCTAATAATCAGCCCAATAGCCTCCCTCCCAGAACTTCCCCTGAGTGTCCCAGAGTGAAAGATCCTTCTTCCTTAAAAATAAAAACAAGATTCTGTTTTCTAGTTAAGCATTAAGGTTAATCCCTTTATATTTCTGCATCCCTGATACTCTCAGCAATTCAGATACTATTTTCTTACTTATTTAACAATCAATATATTACCATTTACACCTTCAGATATCCCACTCCATATACTTATCAGTAACTTTCAAAAATTTATCTTTCCAGTACACTAAACTTTATTGGTATTGTATGTGTGTTATCTACACAAAATATTTTCTCATATCTTCTTGTGGTTTCTTCTCTGTATTTTCAATCTGATGGCTTACATTTCTCACCAAACCTACCTACACTCCTTATAAGGATGTCAGTCAGATTGGATTAGGATTTGCCTTAAGCATCTAATTTTAATTTAATTAACCTTTATGCACCTCTATTTCTACAGGAATGGTTTGAGGGACTAAAGGTTATAGCTTCAAGAGAGGGAATTTTTTTTTTGTACACACAGTTCATCTACAAAATTAAGCATGTACTGTGCTTTGGTTATATGTTTTCCACAGTTTGTGTGTTGAAATTTATTGAGCAGATGATAGCATTAAAAGGTTAGGACAGTAATAAGGGTATAATGAGACTTCTGTAATTGTGGCAATTTGGATATACATAGGGAGTGACATTATTAGATGTATAGCACTGCTGGAGTGAGTGTGGTCTTGTTAGAAATGTGTCCCTGGTGATGGGCTTTGAGGTTTCAGAAATTCAAACTAGGTCTAGTGGTTTACTCTCTCTTTCTGCTGCCTATAGATTCAGATATAGAACTTTCAGCTACCTCTACAGCATCATATCTGCCTGCATGCCACCATGCTTTCAGCAATAATGATAATGGATTAAATATCTCAACTGTAAGAGAGCCACAGTTATATGTTTTCCTTTTTAAGTATTGTCATGGTTATGGTGTCTTTTCACAGCAATAAATTCTTAACTAAGAGAGTAATAAAAGGAATTAAGACCTTTATAAAAGAGACTACATATAGTATATTACACACTAATGTTGCAGACATTCAATCTTTGTGAATTGCACCCTATGAAGACTAAAACATCAACTCTGTTTTACAAGAAAAAAATATCCCTCCATTAGTTAGTACCTCAGTCATTGACTTAGACCACAAAGGCAGTGAAAGGGAATCTCTCTTATGTCAATTTCTCAGTCACATAAAAAAAGAAAAAAATCATCTGAAGATGTAATTGTCTCATTTTCTTACATTTATTGTAAAATAAATGTATACAATAATAGATTTTATATATAATTCTTTCTCTGTTGAAAATAAACTATTTGTTTACCAACTGTTGATATGTACTCATGGTGGATGTTTGGAATCTCATGGTTCTGAGGACAATTTGATAGCATTGTTGCTATAACTTTAAGATTAATTCCACTGGCTTTTCAAAAGGGTTTGAATGAAAGACATCTTGGACAAAGAGAAACCTACCCCTTATGATGATATCTAGCCTTCAGTCATCAAACTGAAAAATTCACAAAGTCTTAAATATAAGTAAGTATAATTTCAACTGGAATAAAATTAATGAGTAAAGGGTTGTCTATGTCACTTCATTCCTCATAAAATGGCATCTTTTATAAGGGGAGATCTCAGCAAATGAATTTTACAAAGAATGAGTGGTTGTATCAATTCTCAGCAAAACTCAAGAACAAAGATAGTTCAGAATCTCTAAGTTATTTGACAGAATCCTTTGGTTTAATGTATAATTTCAATTACTAGCTGAAAGATCTCAGCAGAATAAAATGGGTACGTCTACATCAAAGATATGACATCTGTAAAAAGCAGCTGTGACTAAGTACCCTGAAGTTAATGAATTAATATTAAGTTATTCCAAAATTAAGTTATAAAACAGAATGCCTCACAAAATATAATAAGCTCATACACATTTGCAGATGCCATGTAAATATATACCAATCAGTTTTGCAATTAAATGCTACATAATTAGTTTTGTGATTCCATGCCAAAACTTTGTCAGAATCCTGCTAAATTTAAATTGTGCAGAGTGGTAAATGAAGATGAACAATCTAAAATGCTGTCCCACTTATCATATCCTCCTCTATACACAAAGAAAGTGCACACACACACACACACAAATATACACATGGAGTCATAAAAGCAACACAAATCTGGAAAGAATTATATCATCTCTTTATTGGCAAACCCAAAGGAAAAGTTCACATGAAAAATAGCTTTACATTTAATTTCTCATATTTCATGCATGCAAGGGAAAGTTGGCAATTTTTTTCAAAGTATCATTTGCTACAATCTGAAGACTGGTTATTCTACAATAATACTGTAAGTATGTCCAAATGTTCTTTCTTCATGTGCCTTATTAAATGACAAGCATTTTAATTCCAGATGGAATATATTACATAGTATCATCTATCAAAAGTTACAAAACTCCCAGAACACAAAACACTTTGGCAAACAAAAGCACAATGGTTTTGGAGTTTCTACATTACTCTGTCCGTTTATTTAAGGTTATGATAGTGGAGTTAGCGGTTTTCTTGGAAAGCAATAACAATGTGGAGGCAGCTAGAATCTTTGTCTAAGTGAGAAGTCAGCCTTTACTTGCCATGTTTAAAATGCATCTATTGAGCTGTGTAATTTCTCTATGAAAGTGTGGAATGGTTGAAATATCAATCTACAAATATAATCAGCATGTCAGGTATAGCAAAGAAAGAATTTTAAAAGAAATATAGATAATAAATGTTATTATTTCTATATTATCAGAACAGGGTGACTTCTAGAATCAAAAACTTGACTCTAGATAACAGCTGGATATGTTTCTATTAGCAATTAACCAGTTAGGCAGACAGATATTCTCATCTTTAAAGTTATATAAAAGATCAAGAAGAAAAATATACTTAGGATGAGGAGATTGGCTTTTAATCACCAAGAGTGAATCATGTTGCATGTGCACAGATAGCACCGACTGACCTGTGAATGTAATAATTATTGACCGATAAAAGCAGTTTTAATCCAATGATCAACTTGGAGGAATTATGATAATACAAACAACAGACATAGTATTTCTAGTCTGAAATGTAGACAGAAGAGACTGCAGAATACACCAAGGGAAAATTTCAGCACCTTTTCTACTTCTTTTTAGTCTCACCTTGAACAACAAGGTCTCATTCTCAGTGGTTGGGGAGGTTAGATGACATGTTTGTCAACTACAGAGCTGACCTTATATATGGCTTCAGGAAATATATAAATTTAGTTTTATTGGTTTAAAAAATGATAAAAATATTTTCTAGAGTAGAAATAGGTTGCTGCCTATAACTAACTTTACTAACAAGACTAGAAAGGCTAGGCCCTATACAGTTATTCCCGGTTTGTTATTTCAACTGTCCACACAAGAGAGTCTGAGACAAGTAAGTCAATGTTTCTTAGAAGCTACACTAGTAAGGAATTAATAAAGTGAGGCAGGACAGCCAACAAAGTATGAGATCATGAACAATTACCAGAACACAATGATGGACATGAAACTCATCCCTGACAGACTTCTTGGCACAAGAAAAAAATGCAGTGTTAGGTGAAGACGTTTTGTTTGTTTGTTTTCTTTAAATAAGAGAATCTTTTCATTCTGACTGATTAGCTTTACTTCTTTATAAAATGAATAGTTGGATGTGCCTGGATCCTACATTTTTGATGAAGTTTAAAAAAGAATCCTGTTATCAAATGTCCTGAGCTGTGGAGACAGTTAAGCAGTAGAGAACGTATCAAACAAAATGGTGGTTTGGGTGACCTTTGCAGCAGTTTAATAAATAGGGGCTTAAGTTGTAGACAAGTAGTCTGCTTGCCTGACATATATATATATATATATATATATATATATTATGTTTTATTATCAGTGGTTATTTACAGAAGTACGAAACAGAAAGCAGGGTTACTTTTGTAGATTTTATCCAATCCTGGTCCTGTTATGGGATGAGAACAAAGGCAAACAGTTTCTGCCTTCACCATGAGATTTGCCATCTTAAAAAGAATACATTTTAACCATCAAATGTATCTCTTGGTACAACTCTGAGCTCTAGGGGTACTTAAATGTATTTCATGTTATAAAAAATTACTCTCCCTCTCTCTTTTCTTTATCCAAATCTAGAAAAAAAAATACTTATAGCACATTAACTGTTTTCCTGCAAGATAAAACAATGTCAAAAAACCAGCTGTAAAGTGAATAATTGACAAGACTAGATAAAATTTCCCCACAGGAGAAATTAAAATATCTGTGGAAGTAACTGGAAAAAGTTCACAAATCTTTATAATGGTCCACACAGAACCAGCAATATTTTCTCAGAATCTGGCAAGAAGATTTGTCAGTGTTTTAATTTTGAGTTCTGTAAAGAAAGAGAAAACAGGAAAGAATGGTACCATGTGCAAGTAATAAAAATTCAATCACAAACAAACCAGGTCCTCCCATAACCCTCATGATCAAAATTGCTTCCCAAACTATTCTACAATTGATACCAGATGTTAATCATGGAAGCAGAAGATAAAGAAATCATGAGAGAGAGGTCTCCATTTTAAACAGTAGGAAGTTAACTTGGGAAATAAAAAGGAGCTGGAGCGTATCTGGTAAGGCAATCAGCCTTCAGTGGCAGAGTAAATCATTTTTCCACAGATATTTGTATTTTATATAGTCAAAAATCTCTTTTTCAGGATAAAATGCGTAATTTTGAGAAGGACCATCTTAAGACAGTTTGAGATCAGCAGGCAGATGATCAAAACAAAGACATTGTAATAGGTTGCTGAGGGCTTTTATTTTTGCATATTTAATTATCTTTCATTGATACTAATCACATCTGAAAACTGTACTTACAGTTCTGAATCTGGACTTTGGGAGTAGCACCCTGGCCCAGCTTCTATTTTAAGTACCAAGAACTCAACATATCTAAATTTAACTTTGCTTGCCTAAAATTTTCTTATTTTGCTGATTACTCTTTCCATTTATAATGCATTTTTAAAATAAAAGTACATCCTAATTTTTATTTCTTTATTAAAAATAGGTTTTCCATGCAATATATGTTTAATTCTCTATTTTTTCTCTATACACTCCAGTCTACACCCTTCCTTTCTGTCTGTCATTAGAATATAAACAGCCATCTAAAAGTAATAACACAGTAAGATAAAAATAAAACAAACACAGTAAATGAAGAGAAGACAAAGAAAGAAAGAATATTCAACTCTCACAGAGATACATATGTTCACACACAGAGAAATTCCACAAAAGCACAATTCTGGAAGCAAAAATACATAGACAAAAACCTGTAAAGTTGAAAACAAGACTTCTTGACAGTCTAGAAAAGTCTAGAAAAATACCATTAGCATTTTGTCTAAATACCATTGACTTAGTTCTGTCACCATTGACTATAATGCATTCTTTCATCCAATCATCTGTGTGTTCATTTGATTGATTATTACTTCTCATCCTGAAATCTTCCAAGAGTTAGAAATAATAATAGAAAATATAGCAGTTCCAAAGAACAATAAGAGTATGGTCTATTATTGAGCATTCTAGCAAAGAATTGCCATGCTGAAAAAAATATAATACTACATAGAAAGTACCTCCCAGTAATACTTGAGAACCTCCTAGCTCTGAAGGCCAATAGAAGTGTAGTGGGATTATATGCTACATTTTAAATAATTAACCCACTTATGGGTTTAATGAAAAGCTGATTGGCTGAAGGCAGACAGGAAGTGTGGGCTACCAGACTGGGACAATCTCAGAACAGAGCAGACATGCCTGACAGATGCCACATAGATTCCAGTAGATGCCACAGAGTTGCAGGAGTTCCCAGGAGACAGAGAGAAAAGATGTTGAAATGCTGCTTTGAGAAAAGTTACTGAGCCACATGGCTGAATAGGCTAAGAACCATGGGTTAGTTTGAGGGTAAAGAAGTAGTAAGCTATATTCCTGGGTCAATCAGCAGAAAATTAACATAAGCATCTTTGTGTCTCTGTGTGACTGTGAGTATTTCTGCCAGACTGTCAGTTAAACCTCTGGTTCAGGCCAGGAAAGTCCGAGCCAGGAACATCTTACAACATAGAAGGCATTTTAGACAGTTTTTGTGATGTGAAATTTGAAGGCTAAGTGAAATGACTTAATTCATTTATCTTGACCAAAATTTTAAGGGGGACAATGAGATCTATATATTCCCCTCCATATAGCTTTTCTCCTTCCTTTTCCATCTCTCCCTCCTTTCTCCCTGGTTCTCTCTCTCTCTCTCTCTCTCTCTCTCTCTCTCTCTCTCTCTCTCTCTCTCTCTCCTCAATTCAACAATATTGATGGAAAACAATAAATTTTGTATTAGACCCAAAATAATAACTGTTGGGTAATTAGACCCTAGGGGCCCCCAGAGGACTGAGGGCCAGCTTATCTTAACCACCAGTCAAGGACAGTAAGAGGAGGATGTTAATAAGAAGATACCTCCTGAGACTCATCCTAAGTCTACTACAGGGCCTTGGCAACAGAGCCCAAGTCCTGGTAAGAGATGACCTGGACCAGTGTGAGAGGACCACACCATACTAGCAGGTGCCAGCAAAGCAGACCTTCCCCTAGGCAGGGAGGAGGGTTTATAAGGCTTGCCCTTCAGTTCCTGAATAAATTGGGCTTGTTAGTTTAAACTTTGCTCCAAGGATCTGTGTTGTTGATTCTGTGCCTATTGTTCCCCCTCCCCCAAGGGGAACTTGCTGGGACTCTGCAAAATCCCCCAAACAAACATAAGCAAATCTCTGACTTTAACTGATTCAATACTTCATCACTCATCTCTGCACCAATATTCATACCTGTGGATTGGACGTAAGGATAGAATCAAACTTTTCTGAACAATATCTAGTAAGATATTCATGGTTAGGTTATTCTGTTTAAATAAAACTGTACAAAGTATTACTGGTATTAAATAAAAAAGAAATAAACTATATTTTATAGTTCCCAGTAGAGATTTTAACTACAGTTTTGCTAACATCCACAGAATTTTACCTGGGACATCTTGTAGTTTGTCTATTACACTTTCCTCAGCTGCAGTTTTTGGTCACATCTTGAAAACAATCTCTTATGAATAGAAGTGCATTGCAAACAGCTGTAGAGAGTAACACGGTCATAGAACCTCTGGGGAGATTCCTTTTGTAAAACCTATTTGTCACTTTTAGTAAATATCTACTACTTCAGATGATAAAAGCTTGTAATTAGGGATCATGAATTTATCATTGTGTTTCCTCAATTTCTACCTAAATTGTCAATATCTTAGCCTCTAGTAGCATGACAAATGGAATAATATGTTTAACTTTTTTATTTTGGTTGTTTACACATACTTGATAAGGGTTAATAATTAAGGAGATTGAAAACTAACATGAATTTACAATTAGTTTATTGTCTGAGTTTCATTTTTCTGGGTTTTGTTTTGGTTTTACTTTTTGGTATGGTTTTGTGTTATTTTCTTGTTTGGGGAGATTTGTGGTTGTACTGGTTTCTTTTTTTAGAAATATCTTAAATTTGGGTGTGGAAAGATTGCTAATGTCTTGGAGGAGGAAATATGATCAGAATATATATAAATTTAAGATTAAATATATTAAAAGAAAACTATTGAAGTTTCTTAAGTATGCATACACATACATATACATATATATATATACACATACATAAAATTTAAATGTAGTTACTTTATAATGGGGCTATAATATTTCTATTAGACAATACAGGCTAACATGTTAAAAACAAATCAAAATGAAAAATCAGTTTCAGGAATGGGTTGCTTTTGGAGTTGGAGACAAATGGAGAATCACAGACCTTGCCAATGTTCTTGGTTACCTTCAGAACTTAATAGTAAGCTTCTATACTTAAAGGTACCATATATTTACAAATAGGTCATGAAAAATCAAGCTAGTACCCACCTGGAAGCTTCACTTTTATTGGATAGCTTTCATGATGCTATAAGGCACCATTCACTATGCACATGACTTGAGGAAAAGTTATATGAACCCAGTAAGCAATGATCATGACCATACTGGAAAGACATGTTCATTGATACATCAGTGCTACAAATGTCATGGAGTATACAATCACTTTCTGGCTGAATTTTGTGTTTCCACATACAGTTATTTGACCTAAGTATTTGTGCTCAGGCTCTAGTAGAAAAACTACTATCATTATATTTTGAAATGGTTATAGTATTAAACCAATTCATAATGGCTTAACATTATATGCAGAGAGTAGTTTATTTCTCAACCATAATCAGAGAAGCTTCTTTTTGTAGTGCATGCCAGTTAACACAGAGACCCACAACTGATTTACATGTAAAAATAAGAGTTATTAATGATCAGTATAAAATGTGACATCTTTATTACACCACCTCCCATGAGGCCTAAAGAGTATTGTGAAGAAAAGATTGTAAAAGCCAGAGATGGTAGATGACTAAAAACAAACAGTATTTTCCAGACATTGCTGAAGAGTTGCATGTTTGAACTTACAATGATTATGGTAGCATGCATTATATCTGCAAGAGTTTTAGCAAGAGAAATTCCCTGCATGGATAGTGTAGAAGAATACAAAATCCCATTCCTACCAAAAGATCTACAGGCAATAATTAGATGCTGGAAGGAGAAAAAGTCAATTTTCCTTAAGTGTGATCTTTCAGTAGGTAAATCCATAAGCACATGGGAGGTACAAATTGTATGTGATGAGTTTGGAAAAGAAAGAAAGAAGTTGGTACAATGTTGGGTGGAATAAGGAAGAAGGGTGCATTGAGGAAGATTTTGGATGCAAAGGACATGCGTAGAATAAAGATATACTGTATGTAATTCTCAAAGAATTAATGAAAATGAGATAAAGGTAAAATGAAGCTTAGAATAGTAAGTTCAATTTCTTAAATATAATACCTGACTATAATTGTTTGCATAGAAGTAATATGATTCTAGAATAATTATTACTTATTGAGTGATTAAATGTTACTCAAACTGGTGTCTCTCTTATAATTCTGTTAAACTTTGTCTACTTATGATTGGTTTTGGTACTATATAATTTACATTTCACAGCAAAATATGCTAATTTTGAGTAAAATTAGTTAACATCTATTAAGTACACCAGTACCTGGAGCATAATAATTTCCATAGCTCAGCAAAAGTATAACACATAGGAAAATTGGTGAGAAATAGCAAAATACTCAGTTACCTGTTTCTCATACAAAATATAATAACAACTCATACTTTGTGCCCCAAAGTATTTATAGTATGACTGAAGCATGCATTATTAAATATCAAACCACATGAAAAGCAGTATTTTGTACAGAAAACATAACCCTTTGAAATGAAATATTCCATTATATCTCTCAATCTTGGAGGAACTCATCTTTGAAATGAGAATTATAAACTTAATATTTAGTAATCCTAATGGTTTTCCAATAAACTGAAAAGGAAATTCTATTTCCTCAAATTGGATTCTTTATACATTCCTCTTTGTAAAAGATAAGGCAGATGGATCGACTGTTACAACACCTGTATCAACAGTCCTTTCCTGTAGTTCATAAAAGTACTCTCTACTTTCCAATCTTAATACAGTCTGTGATGCTTCAGAATCCTCACTATCACTGAACAATAGCAGCCAAAGTATCAAGGGTATTTTTTTTATTACAAGATATCTAATTGTATTTTTATTTTATTTTTTATAAATATATTTACTATTTGGTTTTTTTACATCATGCACCCCATCAAACCCGGTTATCAGACCTTTTAGAAACATGCCCACTCTTATTATGGGGACATTTACAAAACTGCCCATTCATGCTGCTCATTTACTTACTGAAGCATAATGAAACTTTGTCTCTCTCAAAAGTCAGAAGTTGTAGAATTTCTACCATTTGGCTTCTAAAATATAAAATTTGGAAATTATTGTACCATATTAGTCCTTTACATATCAATCAGTCCTTTCAAAAATGAGAAATGCAAAATAAGTGTTGCATAGACTCATTGGCTATTACAACTAGCTACTTGTCTATCTCCCCTGCCTCTATTGTTCAAATACCGAATTTTATTTTCTGAATGGTGTTTATGCTTCTTTTCTATTATATAATTTTGATTTGTTTTGCAACTTTATTTTTTTTTTACTTTGTATTTGATTTCCCTTTCTTAGATGAGTTGTAAAACATGATTAATTTACTTTATCATGTCTTCAGATTAAATATTTATTCTACTAATTTACCTCAGTAAACTTTTTATTTAATGTACTTAGACATGCATTGCTTTTGATTTGAATGGAGATTATTTTTCTATTGTATTGCAATATTTTCTCAGATGTGTGAGTTAGTTTTAAAATTATTTTCTAATTTTGATGGACTCTGCATTTGTTTTTATTTATTTAGTCTACTAACTTTTAATGGAATTGTTGATATGCATTATTTTTGGCATAATGGTATTACTATTTTTTCTCATTTCTTTATTGGTTTGGTTGATTGGTTGTTTTTGTTTGCTTGCTTGCTTTTGTTTTTTTTGTTTTAGTTTAGTTTTTTTCCATTTGTTTTTCACTAACATATATTTTTATGTTTTAGGTTTCTATTTTAACTTCTTTGACTTTTGGATATACATCTCTCATTTTTGTTTATTTCAGGGATTACAATATGTAGTTTAGATATTCTTAGGCAACTTAAGGGTACTTGATACTGTAGATGATTCCGTTTGGCTCCACTTGAATATCTAATGTTTGTATAAAAGCTTAATTTTTGAAGAAATTTTTTCCAAACAATAAGCCAGTGTTTTATTCCCAGGCTGATGGGAAATATTTTTATTAACTAGGTTGGCATGTGTAAGAAGTTTATTAGCTTTTACTTTTCCTTAAATATTGTAGTAAAAAACTGGCAGGCAGCACATGGCTATATGAAGAACATCTTCTTGAGAAAATGCACACTGGTGATTTTTGTACATTTTTGTTCACTTATCCATCTCCATGTTAATTTTTCTCAAAATTAAATAATAAGAAAAAAGCTCCCCTTATCTTCCCAGGAACAAGTATTGTCACAGTTGTTTTTGGTCTTAGGACTATTCTACCTTTGTGCAGCTCTGTTGTATTTATGTTTGTGTCTTTGTTTTTATGGGAGTCTACAATTACAAGCATCTTCTATATTCCTATTGAAATTTACTATTTAAATATTTTTTGCTACTTAATATTCTTGTTTGGTTTATGTAACTATGCATTTATTATAACATTCCTGGCCCTACAATGAAAAAAAAATGTTTATTGAGAAAAAGCTTGGGAAATATTATTTTTAATGTACTATTTAGTTGAATCTCAGAATTGCATGTAAGGTAGTATGGTCCTATTCTTCTCCCATTCTTCCTACTAACTCTTCCCAGTTCTATACCACCAAACATTTTACTCTCTCCCAACCTTTTTATAAAAATAATTTGCTAACTCCAATTTGTGTTACCCAAATACTTGTAATTGTGGAGCCATCTTTTGAAGAATTGTCCACTTACCAGTAACCATACCCTAAAGACAATTCAATTTTCCTTACTAAAAGCTTTCAGCTGTCAATTGTGCCTTGGTAAGAGCAGGAAGAAGCTTGTTAGCCACACCCTGCAAAACTACAGTGCTGACAGACTTGATTTTGTACAGAACTTATGAAGGCATCAGTGTAGTAGTCTTGTGATCTCTAAGAAGACACTAATTATCTGTGATTGCCCACTAGAACTTCATAATGAGACTGTCATTAATAATACCATACACCCTAGCCACAGAATATTGACAGACCAGCTTTATAATAACCATGAGGCTGTCTCTCTGCTGGCTAGCTTATAGAATATAAGAAGGTTTTATATTTAGGCTATCTAGGTAAAATAAATAAATAGATCATGAAGAATCTTACCTAGCCTTGAACTCTATGAACTACAATAATGAACTCGATTCACAAAAAGATATGCCCTTGGATACAATAATGATGCAGTTTGTGGGAGTAACCACCTACTTATTACTACAATTTAAGATCCATTCTATGGAAAGAAACACACATATGGTACTATAAATCTGGTCAACAATTCAAGGATGGGATGATTGTAGTTCTCTTGGGCAAAACTATTACTATTATTTAACTAAATGGAAATTGTATAGAATTGACCTATAAATTAACATCTTGATTTTAATTAATTAGTGCACCTCAATTATATATATATATAAATGTTAGTGAAACTCATATATGTTAAAAATATGTAATGTACAAAATATAAAATAGTTGCTAAAACTCCCGAAGCTTTATTTCTAAGATGAACTTCTTTATGTTATCTAAGTGCTTTTTTATTAGTAATCATGGTAGTCATACAAGTCTTAAAATATAATATCTGGAAATTAAAATAAAGTAACTTACAAAATTAGGAGAAAACAAACAGTAGAAACTTTTAAATCTGTGCTGTATGCCACCATCTGCTGCCAAGAGCAGCACAACATTAATAACTGAGGCAAAGGAGTGAAATTTAGAAAATGTTTTGGGCTCTTAATCAATAGCCTATTCATATACAACATCTATGAAATCCAAGGTTCAAACTATACCATTTTGTAAATAAGTCCATGAATTAACGTATTCTATTTCAGGCCAACTGAGTTAAACAAGTTAGTCAAGCATAGAGCAAATATGGCCAGAAGAAGACTCCGTATGAATCATCACTAACCTCACAGTGAAGAATCTATCAGCCAAGTGTTAAGATTGCTAACACAGCAGGCTTGTACAGATCTTAATATGTGCAAGTCAGAGATTGCTACTGAGAGCCTCATAAATGTACTGTGTTTAGTTCTCTTACTCTAGTAAAAGCATCTATTGATTTCAAATGTTTTCCAAAGTAAGATTTATTTACTAATGAAGATAAAACTTCTTGAGTCTGTGTATAATATACATACTATGTGGTTACCTTGTTGATGACTGAAGGATTCCAGCCCATACTAGAAGTCATTCATCCAATGTGGAGTGAGAGAGACTTAAGAATAATCACTTCATTTAAAGACATGGTTTATCCTGAATCAAATGTTCCAGTCATATGTCCTCACTAGTCCAGGGGAATTCCCCAACGTTCAATCTCCAAACATACTGTGAAGACATAGCATCTTAAAAAATGATATAAATCATTATATACATAAATGTATCATTCCATGTCTCTGATCAAAAAGGACAGTGCTGCAAATTTAGAGTCCAGGTTAGAGTTACAGAAAACCAAAGTTGATAGTTGAAAGCTCCACAGAAAAAGCCAGCACACATTTCTCCTGTCACTAATGCCTGTGCTGGTACGCAACATTCATCAATATTAATAAGCCAATGTTATATACAATTTATACTAAAATAATAACCTTTTTAAAAAGACATTTTACTTAAATGCATGTATATATGTGTGCATGCTTGAGTAAGTGTCTGAGTGTGTATATGAACATTTGCATGCAGGTGCCCACAGAAGTTAAAAGTAGGAAAACAGATCCAATGTGGCCACTGGGGCAGATGAAGAATAATATGGTGAGCAAATGTTTGGTTTAGTATGAAAATGGGGGAGGAAGTATTTATTTCCTTTGGACAGAGGTATATCTGAAGATATGAAAGGTGTGAGGAGCAGACTGACATAGATGGCTTGCTTGCTACCCAATGCCATGGTGATGTCTGATCTTGACTACTTCTCACCAACTACAGAACTCAGGAAAGTGGCAAGTGCATTTACCCTGGGAAACACAGTATAACTGGCCCTGATGAGATGGGTATTCTTTGAGCCTGACCCTGAGAGCATAAAACAGAACTGCCCCACCCACCCTTGCTCACAGCTGCAAGGGATGTACTAGCTGAGGCAATACTGGAGAGCTCACTTGGTGTTGAGGACAGAGCACAGCTGGTACGCTGATTAGCCCTGCAACTATCCAGGCACAGAACCAGGTTTATGAAATGGCCCATCCCAGCATTCACTCTTCCTGTGATCAGCTGGAGCACATGAAGGTACCAGTGCTGCATACCCAAAGCTACAGAATCTCCATGACACAGGGCAGCCACAGGATATCCAAGAGGAGTCCCAGTGAGGATGCAGCATTGATAGTGTAGCAGAAGCCAGAGACCTCAAACCAGAACAATGACTCTGCAATGAACATTTGCAAGAAAAGATACATGAATAAAAGTTTTACTCTGTGACTCACTTTGTCACATACTTCAGCTTCCTTAATGAGATTTCTTTCCTCTTTTTTATTTTTCATCTTAATTTTTATTTTATTTTTGTGTAGTGGTTGCAAAGGAAGAGGGTGAATATAAAGTGGTGAGGAAAAATGGAATGGATATGTGTGATGTGATAGGTACAATAAATAAATAAAAAGAAAGTTTAATTACAAATTATTCTAGATCTTTTAGCTCTTTCTTAAGCTCTACAATAAGTTTTTAAATGTATTATAGGAAGCACAACATAAAGAATATATGTGAAAAAGGACAACTGGAAGTCACATTACAATAACACAGAGAATATTGGTGGTGTCTGATTATAATAACCTCATCTATTGTTAATCATCTATCTATCTATCTATCTATCTATCTATCTACTGATTTTAGTGCAAAGAAATGAGCAAATGAGCCCAGGACTGAACAAGCACTCTACAGGTGAGATATATATTCAGTCATTTGTTGCTTTTATCTTGAGTCAAGGTCTAACTAAATTGATCAAAATGGTCTTGAAGTTCTATCCAGGCTGTCCTCAAATTTCTAATGCTGGGAAGATTCAGCCTCCTATCTACCTGGAAGTATGGGTGTATCCTACCATATCTAATTTCTTACTGCAATTATTAATTACGCATGATAATGTTAATAAGTATTGGGAAAATTTAATACATCATAAGGTGAACCAAAGCAGAACATTGTTCACAGTTACTCTCTCATTTCTCTTGGCATTTCCCAACAAGTTCATTTAGGAAGACACATAAAAATCATAACTTGAAGGAAGGGTAAAATCAGCCAAAAAAGCTTTCAGATACCATCTCAAAGACTTCTGTTGTTGTGCACAACCTCATCCTGCCAGGAAGATGCGACACCCAGGCTCTTCTTTCAGCAGTTTTATTCAGGAACCTTGAATTCTGACTTCTGACTTACTTACTTAAGATGGGGACTGACTGACTTACTACACCTTCTCTCTCATTCTCCTTCCAGGGAAAACCCACCCGCAGCCTAAATAGCCTTTGGGCAGCCAACCCCAGTATGCCACGTGGGCACTACCTATAGGTCCAGGTACATGGAAGCAAGCCAGATCCTCAGCCTAGCCATATAAGGAATTGTTTGTCACTGAGAGCACTCACCATGTGGAAGGTGGAGGGCGGAAGCCAGCGCTATCTTTAAGACATGGTTACACACAGCTCTCCACATTCTGTTGTTCAAGATTCCTTTCCTCTTATTTCATGATTCACTAGTAAACACCATCTTTTATTTTTTTTCAACCCACTAAACATTTAGGGGAAAGCTTTGGGGCTGAGGTCTAACTTAGCTCATGAGTTTATTGGATAGTGGGCATTCATCAGTTACCTGTTGTTGACTAGAAATGTACCAACAAAAAGGAGTCAGTTCAATAATAATGTCTTTATAAAAATACCATTAATGAAAAGTTAATATATGAATTAATAATTTACACAATAAAGCCATATTATGTGAAATACTATGGTGAAATTGTTCTGATTCTAAATGGAACAGTCAGAGAATGAGTAATTGTGTTCACATGTTAGCAAAGCACAGCTTGGAGGGATTTGAGTAGACAGACAATTACAACATGGAATTTGCTCAAATAAACATTTAGAAAGCTTTTTTGGGTGACAGGTAACAGTTGTTTAGATTATAACTGGTAACACAAGGAAAAATATTATTATAATATCTCTTTTTTTTCTAGTGATTTAATTCTGAAAGATAAAAGACATGAAGCAGGTATTACTACTTTCTCCATTTTCAGGATTAAGCGAGATTCCCTAGAAGGAGCAACCTACACTTCTCAGTTACTAATACAATGTAAAACCTCTTTTCTTGGACCAGTTTGATCTTTTGTATTCTAAACTTTTAACCAGAAGGAAAAAAATATGGCAGATAAATTCAAAGTTTCAGCATAAGTTGTATATAACAGTAGACAGACTTATCTATAAATAAAAGTAAACCCTACCTCAAGAAAGCCATAGACTGCAGCTTAGAAAGCACCTTTGAATGGTGTTTGGTTTAGCCACAACACCAAAAAGTAAAGAAAGCAGTATAGAAAAAGTAATTAAATTGACATCTGTAAAGAATGAGATATCATCAGTGCAAAGATCCCTAAATCTCTTACATAACCCTCAAAATTCTTGACAGGAATTAGTAATGATTTATAATCCAGTCATTAAATTACATTATTAAAAGAACAAAGGGAGTGGGAAGCTAGGAAAAAAGCTCAATTGCCAAAGTGTCTTGTACTAAAGCATAAGTTCATTCAGATCCCTGACCCCAATATAAAAAGCATGAGTCTGTAACTCTAACTCTTGCAAAAGAAGAAACAGGCATGATAAACAGGTACCTCATACACATGGACACGACCATATGGATGTGAATATATTATACACTTACTTTTAAAACACTGAGTGTAGATTGTGAATCAAAGGCTCTTTTCAACACTGAAGATGATATAATTTTGTCTCTGACTAGTAAAGTTTATTTTATGCATTGATATAGGCTTTCTATACTAAAGGTACACATTATATATAATCTGTAATTTATAAGAACAGAATGAGGCAGATGGGCCTGTAGGGACACAACTATAATCTCTGAAGTAAGGGAAGTGGGTGAGAGAATGTCAAACATGAGGCCAGCCTGGGATACATACATATAAGCACATGGGTAAAGGAATTGAGCATTAACACAGAACAGAAGTAGAATGATCAACTCTACATTCATGTGCAGGAGTCAGAAAAGCCTCCTGTGGTAACTGTCTATGCAGATATTTAAGCAGTATTAAAAGTGGTAGGAAAAGGTGCTGAGAAGAGATGTGTGAACAAATGTGAACTATAATAAAATGAAAAGGAACAAAAATCAAGCATTGTAGAGAAAACACTTATACATTCTTGCACATACACAGAAGAGAGGATAAAGATTTAATATTAGTGCAGGCAGATTTCAGGACAGAAGGCTATTCATTGGGTATTTAACTCTTTTCAGTAATAAAGAATATATGACAATGGTTCTCAGTCTTTCTAATGCTGGACATTTTAATACAGCTCCGCAATTTGGTGTCCACCCCAACCATAATATTATTTTTGTTATTTTATAAATATAATTTTGCTACTATCTTGATTCATAACATAAATATCTGTGTTTTCTGATGGTCTTAGGAAACCTCTGTGAAATGGTTTATAAGTCTTAACTCTTATGTTAAGGATTGTTGTTATAGAAAATTTTGTGACAAAATGCATCTTATTACATAGTACTTTTGGTGTTAGGAATAGATTCAACATAAAAGTACTGTCTCACAATCAACACTGAAGCTTATCTTCATGGAATTAAAATCAAAACAGTCATTGCTTTGTGTAATTTTTAATAGCTATAATGTGGCTTCTCATGATAGATGGAAGGAGAAGAAAAGATGTATTAAAGTGTTGAGAGTTATGACATTTGTTTATCTGCCATGAATGTTAGAAGACAAGAAAGGTAGGAAAAAGATGATGGAGTCCATGACCTGTAGCTCTCAGAAGACAAGAGACAAATACATTCAAGAGGATTCTGTTAAAAAGATGAAGTAACTGGGGTTAATACCTGCAAGATGTAACAATGATGGTGAATTACTTGGTTTGAAAGTGAGATATTTATACATGAGAAGCAAACAAATAACATGCTACCAAGACACATGAAGCATGCATATGGATAATCATATTACTGGGAATGATAGCCTGGATATATCTGAAGGGTAAAGGGAGCCAGGAACAAAGTTGAGTGCTAAATAAACCTCACTAAAAATTCAAGGAAAGAAGTTGGAAGTACATAAGCAAAGTAATATAAAGTCAGAATAGATACACATCTGTTAATAGAGCAAAGACATGAAATCTCTTAGAAGATAGAATGTTTGGAAGAAATTCCTGCATTCTTCCATTAATGTGAGTAAAATGGAAGTGGAAATGACTGCCAGAGAAAATCGTTGCCAGGAGCTATAGAGTTTGAAATAAGTTAATGAAAAGAAAATCCTCTCCAAGAAACAGAAGACCAAAATTTATAGATTATAGAGGAGGCTTTGATGATCTTAGGAGAGAATTTCATACTATTATGGGTGCATGGTACATGTGGGATTATGGAAACTTGAGTATTGCAGTATTGCACCTCCACTAGAGGGGAGAAGGCCTCCAAGGCAATAGAAGTTTTATATTAATAAGTCCTTCTCAGGCAAATAGGTGGATTTGGAGAATATCCTCCTGAGCAAGGTATCACAAACCCAGAAAGATAAGCAGGGGATGTACTCATTCATTAGTGGACTTTAAACAAAAAGCAAAGCATACCCAAGCTGCAAACCACAACCACTGAACAGCTTGGGATATGAAGCACCTTGGAGTGACACTTTGGAGCCCATTCCCTCCAGAGGAACACCTGACCTAGTCTTGATGTTGCATTGAGGAAAGCAGATCTGCCTGGAGTGGATGCTGAGCCAAGCTACCTTGGGACCTTGGGACTTCCTGCCCTTGCAGGAGAAGAGATAAAGAGATGGGGAGAAGAGAGAGTGACTGGGAGGAGTGGGAGGGGCAAGGGAGTTTGAACAAAGAAAGGGAGGGACACATGGATAAAAAAAATGAGACCTTATTCACAATAGAAACAAAACAAAACAACAAAAAAGAATCTATACCTAAAAAAATAAAAAAAGGTAACAGAAGACTGTGATCAATGGCTTCATTGATTATCATCATGGGTTCAATGTATACATCCTTGCTTGTACCACTTTGATGTAGCCTTTTAAAAGCAATGCAAGGGAGGGTGACATAGATTACCCTCAAAGTAGCTGCTGCTTTTGGATCATTATGGCTACTGAATAAATAGAAGGCAATTGTTAGAAGAACCTCTATTTTTTTCCAGCACTAATGCTGTTAAAGCAATCAGCATAGTTTTTAATTCTGTAAAGTGTTGTAGCCAAAAGTTTTTTTGAGCTTAGAAGGAGAAAAGGCTCCATAAAACCTCATTTATGAGCTAATGCAACTTGTCATAATAACTGATTCCCTGGGGTTTCTGATAAACAAGCTTAGTCTCTATTAGGAAAATTATCAGGAGGCTAAAAGATGTTTACTAAGGATAAAGCAAACTGGAACTGGTAATTAATCCATCCTCCCTGCTTGGTCGTGATTAGGTTCCCAGGAGGTTGTTACAAACTTGAGAACTAGCAGTTCAAAATAGATTTTGAAACTTTGCAAGAAGTCCAAATAAGACCAAGGGAAGTGATTCAAGAATGTATCAATTTTTATAAGAAGAAATGAAAGTATGATTAATTTGACAAGTTTGTGGAATTACATTTTTTTTGCTTAAATTTTATACTCTGACAAGTAACTTGTCTATTTTTTATTTTATTTTATTTTAACAGAGAATTACTTATCCCAGTAAGGTATTGAACTTACGTATCTTAGAAAGGTCTTCAGCATCTAATTCCCCTTCATTGCTACCCAAGTACTGAGACCATAAACTTGCATCACTGTACTCGAGTTTGAACCCAGAGTTTTGCATAGCATTGGCAAGCATTCTATCAACATTCCCATCTAGTCTTGGCTTTTAAATTGTTATAAAATTGAAGCCTCTACTACTTCAGCAAATAGTGTTCCAAAACTGAAGTGTTCTGAAACACCCGTTTACCAATGGACATTATAGAAATATTATTTCTGGAACTAACTCTTAAAACTCCTCCAGAACCTTGAAGGAAACTCTCTGTCTATATAATGCTTCCATTTATTGGATACAAGTACCAGAAACTTAAAGAATAAAAGAAGAAAAAGAAATATAATTTATGTCATGGATTCTTATCAACTTACTTATTATTTGAAGAAATCCAAGAACCTTAAAACTATTGATAGGAAAACAAATCGAAAAGTGAATCTAAGGATCTGTGAGTTACCATTGCCTTTATCCCCCAACACCATAGCCATCAGATAAGTTCCATATTATCCAAGACACAGGGTCCTTAGACAAGAAGAAATACATTTGGTTTTTTCTTTATTGTGCAACATGTAATATTGGATTGTTAGCATCTGACTTTGAATGCCCCCATCAGTGAGTAGCGATAATCATGATGCTTAGGAATGCATTGGAGGAATTAAGAGCTTGTGAATTGTCTGACTCACTGCATGATTTTGCTGTCTAAACAGAGCTGGTACAGGAACTGAGGTTTTGCCTTCAACTGATACTTTAATAGTTTCCTCCACATGAAGGTTCAGGGAAATGCACTAATGAAAGATGGTCTCTTTATTTGGGTAGGGAAGCAGTGATCTTCACAGGCTTCCTGACAAAATCAACATCATTATTTCCATTCTAAATAAAGTCTGTCTCAACCAAAGAAATATACAAAAAAATACTGAACCAATCAATTGGAATCAAGTCTGGATGGTGAGAAGGATGAATTAAAAACCATTCAACAGGATGGGTGGAGAAAAATGCTTTGTGGGCAGGGAAGTTGAGGAAATTGGTGCAAAGAGAATAGGTAGATACTACGATTAGACTTTTATAATACACATAAGTTTGTCCAGAACCACACTGGCTTTCAGAATAGAATACAGCTATTTGCATTGGTCATATAAAAGAGATTCTTGATGCACAGGAGAAGGGCTTCTAGAAGTCTGTAAAATGTTAACAGACTAGAAGATGCCACTTTATCATTCTCTAGGTGTTCTATAGTTTGGAATACAAGGCATAAAAAACTAACACATATTTTTTTCCCTCTCCCTGCCTGTAATGAAACTCAACTTTACAAACCATTTACTGTAAGAAAATTTAAAACATTTTTTTTGTTGTTTGGAGGAGATTTTTTTCTTATGTAACTTGATTTGGTTGGCTCTGTTAGATAAAAGAGTGAAAGGAGGCTTTCTGAACCACTCAGATCATATTTATGCATTATTTTTAGAAATACGGTTTAATTTTTTTTTAATGCAAAAGGTCCATTGTTCACAGTTATCAGAGTAAACCAGGCAATCAGAATAATTTTGGATATCTTTTCTTACACAAAGTTAAATGGGTAAGGCTTTCATAACATTTAAGATTTCAGTTAACATTAGTGAAAAGAGATGAATGAAATTCAATAAATGCAAAGTTTGTGGAGGGATTATTTATTACACTATTTACTTAAATACCCCTCATCTACAGTAACCTCATGCTCATTCTCTTCTGTTCATAGTTGGTGAATTTGTTATAGATTAGACATAGCAAAGCAAACAGTTTTTACTTAAATATTTTAAGGTGACATGTTGGCAATTATAACTCTCATTAACATCATTCTAAGCTTTGTGTACTGTGTAATTGGGATTATGCAGCTCAGCTTGTGTGACTATAAAATAATATACGGTTTTTAAAGACAGAGAATCATTCTTCAGGTTAGATTTTCCAAACAGAAAGTTGAGTGTTATAAATTCCACCTCCCACAGACCAGAATTCATATCCATTGGTCAGGGGCAAATACCAAGGACTCTGCATCCTCAGAAACTTTGTGCCACTTCATCAAGTCGGAGCCAAAGGTAAGTTTTTACACTTGTTTTCTTCTTTTTCACCTTAGTATAAAAACCTTAAAAAAATAATTCAACTTGCTTTAAGATCTCGTGCTGGACTTTAATCCAGTGTGTTTGGTTTAATTTTATTGCTGACCTTATATTGATATTATTCTTGGAAAACCCAACATTGTGGATTAGCTTAGGCATTAATAACATTGAGCAAAATAGTTAATCTTAATAGTTATAACAGATGTGAATAAAATTATAGTGGTTTCCAATATATGGGTTAAATCAATAACCTTGACACTGACCACAACCTTTGGCAGTAGAGACAGACAATATTGATTGATACTGACTGAAATATTATGCAGGGGTAGAAGCTAGTGATGCTCTAGGTGTTTAAAATATACTGATAGTTATATGTCACTTGGCTTTCATGATGTCTGACATGATAATTATTTCAAAGTATAAATTAAGGTTGTATTTTTGGACTATTTTAGTATAACATAAAGTGAATAACAAACCTGAAAAATTTAACTAAAACAATATTAAATTCAACTTAAATATAATTACTTGAAAAATATAATATTTGTAACAAAACATACACATATACTCTCGTTAATTTTACTTCAAAATGTTTGCCTTTGTCCTGGTTACTTTACTGAGAAAACCAAATGCTAGAGAATTCTCATATGCAGACCTTTGTGATTCCAGAGAGCATGAAGTGAGAAACAGAATTAATAAGTGCATTTTGTAAATGATGGAATTTGCTAGAAATGTACATGAAATGATCTTTTTATTTATAACTCTGATGATAACATTCACTTGACTGTTGAAACAAGGTTCATGGAGAATTTGTGAACCTTGTTGCCCTACTAAGTAAGATCATTGGTTATTTCTTCTAACTATTCTAAATTCACAACTTGCAAGTTATTTCCAAAGACAATTGAAATAGAGCCAAGTTCATCCAGTGTAAAAAAAGCCAAGTATTTGAATGAAGCATAGGAGAGGATAGGAAAAAACTCTTTGTCTTGTTCTTATTCTCAGAGGAATTTCTATTTTCACCAGCTTCATAAAGGCTTGTTTTAAGAAACTGAAGGTACATTTAAGTAGAAAAGTTATATATTCCTTTCTTTGTGTCTTCAGAGACACTAACACCACCGATACTATTCTTAAGTTAAAAAACATATCAAACAATAAAGAAGAGACTATAATATTTTGCATGGTGAAAAAATGACTCAGTTAATATTCTTGATATTGCCAATATAAACACTTAAAATCAAGGATGAGATTTTTGTTCTTAAATTAAACTGTAGTCAAAGAGTATACACAGAACCCTTGAGATGGTAGGGATAAGACCATGTTTGAGCTTCTGTATATCTTTACATTACAACAGAAAACAAATTATGCTTCCTAACAATTACACATCAATATATTACATGGTTTTTATGTGTATGCAAATTGCATTCTAATTGTGCAAGTATTGCCTTTATGATGTGTAGTATTCTTGTTGCTTTTTGAGTCAAAGTCTCAGTTATTAATAATTAAAGCAAAATACTAAGGAATAAAAGTTATTTCTATACTCTGTTAAAACATTAGAAAATGGAGCATTAAATATTAATTTAGAAATAAATGGAATTATATATACAATGAGAGTCCAAGAGTCACCAAAAGACTGATAAGAGGAATGGCCTTCCTTAATTTGTTTTGAAAAGAGAAGGCTTAGAATCAGATACAAAAGGAGGAATAATGAGTGTCAATTGTGTCAGTAATGAACTCTGTCTCAGAATCCTTGTCTACAGAATAGCAAGATATTCAGTTACCATCTTCATCATCATCCTCATTACACCTCTACGTGTCACATTTAAGAGAGTTTTAGTGCTTATTAAGTGGTAATGAGAGCTGTCTTTCTCCTAATGACCAACTGGCAAAAGGATTTGTGAATTAATACATTGCAAACATTTCACATCAGAATGTTTTCATTCCTATGAATAATATAAAATATAGTTTACTAGTGTTTACATTATAAAAATATAAATATATGTGTGAATGAAACATTTGGTTGCACTGGTTCTTTGAAATTACCAATTTGCATATGCTATGTTTTTGAATTATTGTTATATAGAAAGCTACCAGCTTTAATTTCTTGATGCTGATATTGATCAATCATGTTAATGTAGTGCAACCATTTTTCTGAGCTATTATAAATTATATATTTGCACAATTTTATATTTTATGGTTAGGAAAGCTTGAGAGATGAAAATGCTAGCAAGAATTGTCCTGGTACTTATCATCTTTGATGCTACATTGACTGCCCCAACTACAGAGCTCTTTAACTATGACTCAGAAGTCTACGATGCCATCTTGGAAGACCTGGGAAACTTTTATAATTATGAACATATACCTACCAACCAAGTGGAGGTAATGTCTTCTTCCCACACTTGAGGCTTTTAAAAGCATTGAATGATAATTGATAAGAGCTTATTTGTTTTTGCAAAAGATTTTGTTTACTTATAAGCAAATGTTGAATCTCAATTTCTTATAAACGTTTGGAAACTATATTGCAACTTTTTCAATGTTAATGCTGAAACAGTATTTTGGTTCCTAATAAGAAAACAAAAAATAGCATTTTGTGTGTGTGTGTATGTGTGTGTGTGTGTATGTGTGTGTGTGTGCATGCGTGTGTGCACATGTGGAGATGAAACAAAAAGTTGATGAAATTGGTTGTCCACTTCCATCATTTGGGGTCTTGTGACCAACCTTATGTAAAGCCAAGTGACTTCACCAGTTAACACATCTCAGTAGCCTGAAAAAAGCAACAATATTGTCTATTGTTACAACAGGTCCATTTTTAAAAAGTAGTTGGCAAGGAAAGAAGGGTTAGAACACTTATTATAAAATGCTGAGAAAACACATAAGATTAAAACAGAAAAAACGGGAAAAAAAAAGCTAGCAGAGTGAGCCCACTGATTTTATGTTGTGTATTGGGGGAAAATGTGCATTTCTGAATAGTTGATTTTTCTTCCCAGCAGTAAAGAAGACATTGGCAAGGTTACAGCCCATTACATAAATCTGATATGACATGTTTCTAATTAAATCCTGGGCTCCTTACACTTTTCACAAAACTAAAGGATACAGGCTAATTCTCATGAATCAGAATGCAAACAGACCTTGAAGCATTATTTATATACAACATTGCCAAAAAGTAGATATAAATAAGTAAGGGCTAGAATCAGATTAGCTTTAAAGGACATTGAGAATTTTGGATTCTCTTCAAGTGTAAATCTAAGAGTTACAATTTTTATGGTCTTGACTACAAAATATCTAGACAAGATGATACATGTAATGTGTATGAAGATTTTCAATTTCATTCACATTGCTGTATGAAACAGAAATCAGATCTGATAACAAAATAATTTTCACTTCTTTTTTTCTTCTCTCAGCTTCTTTCTTCATATTTGCATATCATCCCGTTTTTAACAAAGTTTCAGGCTCTTAGAAGTTATCTGCTAAGGTGAATACTTTAATCCATAAATATTTGACTTATTCATTATTAAAAAGTAAGAGAAAGCTTTTAATGATTAAACAATTAACGATTATCACCAAAGAATTCTGTTTCAGTATGGCTGAGGAGTGGGCTAAGGGTTTTCTTCACTTCCTTCAAAAGAACCCAATAAACAGTTTAAGAAATACTGCTTAGTTCTGAGTCTTTTGGGGCAAGATTATAAAACAAACCATATCATCAACATAAAATATAAAACCCACTTATCTCTGTTAGAATCCTGCACAGTGTCCCAACTATCCCAGATATTCTTGCAAATAAATGGAATTCTTCCTGCCTCAAATCAAGCAATTTGAGCATATTTCTGTATAAAGATGATTTGGCATACAACCTCCCCTCAGTGTCTTCATGTTCTAAACCAGTGTTTCTAAACCTGTGGGTCAAAACCCCTTTGTGAGTTGAATATCAAATATCCCACATATTGGATATTTATGTTAACATTCTTAATAGCAGAAAAATTATAAAGTAGCAGCCAAATAATTTCATAGTTCAGGGTCAGGATAACATGAGAGATAGTATTAAAGACACAGCATAGGGAAGGTTGAAAACCTTTGTTCTTAATAGACACCTGTGTTCCCACCATGTGGTACCTGTCTCAGCACTTGCCTCATGTTCATATTCCTAATTCATGACAGAATTTTATTTTAAGGCACAGCTCATGCTCACTTTATTCCATAAACAATACTTTGAAGAGCTACTATTATTTCCATTGAACAATTGTTACTATGAGGACAAAGTTTCTAAACAACTTGCCTAAGATTTCCAGATAATGCTACCTATGCAAACAATACTATCTCACAACAACAAAAAAAAATAATAATTTTGAGCAGAGTGCTAAAAGATTGTAGATTCCTTTCCTTGCTTCTTTTACTTTTACAAATTATCCTTATCCTTTAAAGTTGCTATATGATTTGTTTATTTTTAAACATAATTCTTTATGGATTCATTAGACATTTCATGTCATGTACTCCAAACCCACTTACTCCTGCACCAGGCCTTCCATATCCGCTCCTTAACCTTTCTGTATAAGTTCCTCCAAAATTAATTATAAACAAAATAAACTAACAAACAAACAAGAAGATCACCTCACTCCTCCATCCTTCCAACACATCTTCATTCATCCTAGTGGCATAAGGAGCTGTGGTGTGTCATGCACTATACCCCCTTTTTTACCAGTCTGTCCAACCCACCAAAATGTTTATTTGGTCTGGTTCAAGGTCTCTGGCTTCTTTTACACCATCATCACTGAGCCTTCACTGAAACTCCTCTCAGGACTGAATTCCAAATGCTCCAACACCCTTGAATGGTCAAGAAAAGCATCCATCTATATTGGATCTGTATTATGTGCTTCGTTCTTCAGGGTTTTAGGGTGCTTTGGTTGGTTTTCAAAAAATATCCACCTCACATAGATATGTGATGAAAAATGCAGAAGTATTTTAGTAACTATATAAAAGTTACAAACATTCTTTTGCTTGTCTGGACCTGGGTAGTTGTCTCACATCAGAGATTAATTGAACTATAGAGTCTGAAGCCTCATCCTCATTGGTGAATTCTCTTATGCTATTTCTTTAAAATCTACTATTCTGTCTTGCAGTTTGAACTAGTGACTTCCTTATGCAAACTTTAGCACTGCTCAATGACTACTTCAAAAATGGCCCATTGAATTAGGCAGATCTTTCAAATGCTCATTTATCTCATTATATACAATCAAAACACAATTGATAGCCTAACTAATCATCACAGAAAAAATCATTAAAATTTGGAAATCAATGAAAAAATAATATGTATGTACATGAATGATTTGTTTTTACAAAAATTGTTTCAAAATTGAAATAAAGTTTGAGATTTAGATTTAAATATGATGGAGCAATAATATTCTGTGGAAGGAAATTATCTCAGTGATGTTGGTAGGGATGGCAGAAAGCTATGAAGATGCCTTTTTTTCTCCTTTCATTATTATAATGTGTCACTCAATGACCTATCGACAATGTTTATGTACATACAGCTTTTTAAAAGACTCTAATTCATTCTAGATATTTTATTGAAATGAAAATTTCATTTTAGTTAGCAAATATGCACTATGTTCTCAAAATGAACATTGATGAAATATCTTTCTTTTTATATAATATACTTTAATTAAAATAAGATTGCATCATCCTTGTTTTTTCTCTAACCACTACTGAGTTACTATTCCCCCATCTCTTCAAGCTATACTCTTTTTCTTTCATTATTATTATTACTATATGCACAAATGTATAAATGCAACCTGCTGATCCATTTTCATCATTTGTAGGAAAATGATTTCTATGCATATTATTTCATGGCTGACCACTTTGTATAGGATAACATATTAGGTGACTTATCTTTGGGAAAGGTGAGTTTCTCCCACTTAGCATTTGTGGCCTATACTCTTTGTATAGAGATTTATTTTGTATTAAAAGCATTACTTTTGTTTTCTGAAAATAAAATGCTTAAATTAGCAGTATTCTTACTCCCAGCCTGTTATGTGTCACAAGGAAGGAGAGAGACAACACTTATGGGCTCCAAAGATTTTCATAATTGGCCACATAAGCAGGTCACAGATTGATTAGGGCCACAGGCCAAGGACTCAGGAGTCTTATTTACCCTGGCAGTCCTAAGCAGGGGTAAAAGTAGGGTTTATTAGCATAAAATTCACAAACACTTACTGCCAAGTTACAGTTACATTTTTCACCAATCAGGATTTAGAGATTAGGGGCTTCCTTGAGTATCCACCTTGTCAGCTGATACACAATGCAAGCCTTTCAGTCCAACCAATCAGATTCATTTGTTCCTTCTTTAGGCGGGAACAGGCATGATGTTTCTAAAGAACTAAGGATGCATAATGACTAATTCTATGGTTTAGGGAGTATTTTGACCAGTCATTGGCACATTCTCAACTCACTTAGATCTTGGGAATCTGAACTTTATTTCTTTCTGACAGTAAAATGGATTCTGAACTAAAAATTGCAGAAGTAAAGCAATGCTTTTCTGCCTTCTCACTTCAGTATCATTGTTATTAATTTCTTTAGGCAATGAAATGTAAGCTACAAATTAATCTTTATGCTTCAATACTACTGCCTAATATAGATCAATTATACGATGCTATATAATATATGATTATAAATTACACATACTCTATAATATGTAGTGGGGATTTTATATTAAATGTATTTCTATTTAAAAAAAGATTCTAACTCATCAATATTAGTTAAACACTCTTTTCTAGATTTGATGAAAATTAACAATGCCCTTCCTCTTCACTGAAGAGGTACTATTTGAAGACAGAGAGGAGAGTCTTACTAATTAGCTTTTAATAGATTAATGTGATCAATTCTCTACATTCTTTTTATAAAGAGTCCTAAACAATATGATTATTATTTTCAGCTATTTTCATACTGGAAAACCAAGAAATATACAATCATAGTGTCTTGCTGGGAAGATAAATTCATAATCTTTGTCAATCACTCATTTGTGTTCATTCTACATTTTTTATGAGACCTTACATATTAATTAATTCAGACTTCTGAAAATAAGATATCATTGTGTCTATTTAATAAGAGAAACTGAGGACTCAAAATTGCTCAAGGTTATTTCCCAATAAATTTCAGAGTGAAATTTAAGCTAGATTCTTTTAATGCCAAAGCAAAAAGGCTTTGGCATTATTAAAGCCTCTGTTATTTTTCTACTTGATCTCTAATCTTGAATTCTTTTAACTATGTCCAAATAGAGCTTTACTTTCCATGAAATTAAGTCATTAGGAAAATAGCAGGATTCAAATGATTACAATTGGCACAGGATTGCAATATGAGTCTTAGCTGTCAACGTTGTTAGAGGCTCAACATAGAAAAATAGGTCTTTTTAACCTGAGAGCAGACATGGAAATGAGAGGAGGAAGCTCACTGCCAAACATACCTCCCCCGATCTCGTTTCAAGGTACAGAGTGGAAAGCACAGTTTTAACTGTCAAGTGTTCAGAATCTCTATTTTCAAATAATTAATACAGAGTACTTCAATATATTTGAGCACCAGGCTCGAGTTTAAAGTAAAATTCCATAGTGCTAAACATATCTGTGTGCCAGTGTGTCAAATTCATCAGAATGCATCATTAGCAACACAAGATGAATAGCTCGAAGTCTTTTAACACCCTGGAATTCAGTTGTTGACATAATAAATATTAAGCAGTGCCAAAATTTATTTGCTCAACTATGAGATTTATTTCTGGAGACAAGTCAATTCAGAGATCCATTTTCATCAATATAATATTATTTGTGTTTGAATAAATCTTTAAATGGTATGTATTTCCAAACACTTTTTTCTAAGAATTAATACGAGGAGAATCTGTAAGATAAATATGATCTGCTGAAATCCAAGAATTTCTGGGTAGGAATTGACTGGCACAGTGATATTGCAAACTAAATAAGTTCACAGTTCAGTGGTTTTGCTTCTGAATCTGTTTTCCCTGGGATTGTAGACTGAGCGTGCATACTTTCAAGGTGGAAGGAGATGCTGTGTGTTATAAACCCATTTCTGTACATGGATGTGATTTGCACTCTGAAAAATAAGTGGAGTCACATTGCCTAGAAATGAGTTGCACACTGTCATAGTGACGGTATGACCTTTCACAAGGTTTTAAACCCCACTCAGTCTCTGATTCCTCAGATATCTTTGGAAAGGTGGGTAAGATAAACATGTTAACTGTTTAATGAAGAGCCTGGGGCATGGAGAAAATGTAATGATTGTAAGTAGTTTTATAATGGACTCATTCAAAGAAAATCTACTGCAGCTCATAGTCTGGTGATATAAATTCATTTATGGGAAGGTTGGGTCTTGAGTAATAATGGGTGCTAATCTCCACTGTGCTTAGATTGATATTTTACAGGGACCGATCAGAACACTTCTCTCTGTTCCTAAAGACGTTCAGTCTAGTACTATTATAAATACACTATTTAAATGCAATAGAAGAAAGGAAACTATCTACACAAACAGATGCACACACACACACACACAATCACAGAGAGAGAGAGAGACAGAGAAAGAAGCATAAAGAAGCATAGATATGAAGGTCACGTCTTTTCCCAAAGAATCAGAAATTGTTTCTTTGTACCCTCCATTCAAGGTCATTTTGGTGAACTTTGGAGAAGCTGGTATTGCAGTCAAAACAATTTCCCTCCTCTCCCTGCTTAGTAGCACACTGTGTGTCAATTTCCAGGGCCAGCACTTGCTGGAAGCTCATTTTACTTTCTTAATATTTACTGAATCAGCATTTCCAATTTTTTTTGTCATCCTTGATGTTGAATCAAGTATGTGTACTGTCAGATGAAAGACAGATGAAATCAAGAATTTTTCTAGGAGGACTCTCAAGGACAAACACCACATATCTAATTTCTTCTCCTCTTGCAACCTTCCATTAACTTCAGCAGAATTTGCCTATGTTTCACACTTCTTCTAGCTTCAGTTGAGGAATCCATCTCCGCATATTCTACAATGGAAGTTGTCATACATATTTTATAACTTTTGTTGACTAATGAAAAACATCTTCTCTCCCTCAGTTTTTCAACTGAACAGGATTGAATTTGCCTTCCTGTCTGCTATACTTCATGTTCTATATGAGAATATACATTTTGGGTTCAGGAATTCTCTGACTTGGTTATTTGAAGTATTCATGTGTGTATGTGGGAGTTTAGCTGGCTCATAAGTATCTCCCAGAATAAACTTCAAGATTATAGTTACTATCTAGTTTTCATGTGGGTTCTTGGAATTCATACTCATTTCCCACATATGTTTACTAGGTGTTTTACTAACTGACCTGTTTGGATAGATCTGATATACTTCTATAGCTTTAAAATTTCCCAGTGTTGAAGTCCCACTTACAACACTGAAATCAGTATTTGGTCAGTGAGATTCAGCTTCAATGTTGGGATACTTTTACTATTTTATTCAGGGCCACTTATATTGTATTCTTAAATTATTTTCATATGCATTTGTATACATAATCTATTTATTGTTTGATAATATAAATATAAAATATATATCCACCCCTCATTTTCCTCCCTCAAGTTCTATCTCTATTCTTCACCTAAACATATTTTCTTCCCAAACTTATATATTCTTTTTTTATTTAGATAATATACTATATCTAATTAGTGATGCCCATAACTTTGGGAAAACTCTCAAAGAAAAATAACTTTTCAGATCCCAGCAGCTAACAACTACTAATACCTCTGTAGCAAGGGGTGGACCACAATGACCTGTGCTCACAAACACTTGTTCTGTGAGTTCAGAAAGCTGATAGCCATATCATGTCCTGAAAGCTACATATCACAACACTCTTTCCCACTAGCCAGATTTTACATTCTCTCTACATCTTTCTTCACAGCATTTTCGGGCACTTTGAAAGCAAGTGATAAATGTGACCCATTTACAACTGAGAGCTCCGTGTCTTATCCTCCTCACTTTGACCAGCTATGCATCTTTCTCTTGATTTCTGTTCACAGTAAATGAAGCTTCCTTGACCAACTATGAGAGAATACCAAACCTATTAGTATAAATATAAATATTTAGATAGTACCTTGATAGTATGAACATTTAGGTAAATAAAAATACGAAGTCCTTGACCTCCTAGGGCACAGCTTTTCAAACAGTACTACCATACCACTCATGAAATTTCTTCTTGTGGATCATTTGTACACAATACTAACTAGTTACCTCATAACATTTCTGCTACTATGGTACCAGGGAGGATATTTTTCCTGGCAGGTTAGTGGGTCATGCAGCATTGTGGATTGAGGACTAGATGACTAGTTAAAATAACTGACATCTTTTCTCCCTCAGCATCCAACATATCATCTTTCTGTTTCATGAAACTAGCCAGAAGAGAGGAAGTTTTCAAATTATCTTAAGACTGATCTTCTTTCTATGATTGATAGCCAAAATGTGTGTTGTCTAAAGCAACTGTGTCTTATTATGTAGCTCTAGTAGAAAACCAAGGACAATGCTAATAACTAGTGTTGTTTTAAAGACCTGTAGGGTCTTTCAGGTACAGGGAGCCTATGATTTGCATTGTGATTTTAATTTATTAACCCATTTCTTCTGGAAGTTGTTTTGTCCAATAGTAAGATACCCACAAACATTTAAACTCCTTTTTAAAAACAATGTTGTATTTTGGAATTAATTTATTAGCTAGTGAATTTTTATTCAAATTTTCTTATAGCCTTAGTTTTCATTATCTTACCCACTAACACTTTGCTCTCCCATCCTGCTCACTTTTATGCATCCTTCAGACTGTTCCTTCATATCACAGGTAATATGCTATTCCTCCAAATACATTTATTTATTTATTTATTTTTTGAATGTGTACAGAAGATCTGATCTCATGTTCTCTTTTTTTTTCTTCCTTCTTTATTTTGTATTTATAAAAAAAACAGTAAAAAGAATTTAAAATGTGGAAGAGTTAACAATAACTATACAGAGGATAAGAATCATAAGCATGACTTATCAAGGGTGGAAATACAAATAAGATTGCTACACATATATTTTCTTTGTGTTCATCTTTCCCTCTGAATTTTTTTTTCCATCCCTGTATATCCTTTTTCAAGTTCTCTTCCCCCTCCCAACACATCTGGTCATTTTTCTTCTCTGCAACTCCTCTTCAGATCGTATAAATCTTTCGCCTTTTACCAAATACATTTCTAATTGGATCGTATGAGAGCATAATTCCAAATTGCTTTTTCCTATACACTTCCTTTTAATACTCTTATATCTCTGTGGTCTTTTTTTTATTTTTCTTGGTAGAGAGAAGTAGGGAATTTCATTTTTTCATTGTGTTTCCTTTCAGGTTTATTATTTCACCTTTTAATCATCATCATCTAGATTGTTTTTTATTCTTTCACATTTTAGAATGATGGTATAAAGCCAGTGAAAATTAGGAGATATATCACCAGACAAGACATGTTTACATATTCTGTTGTCATGGTAAAGTGGTTAAATGCTGCCAAACAAGCTTGAGGACCTTAGTTTCAATCACTGGGTGTCATGTTATGAAAAAAATACACAAAGAGAGAGACACCAGGTAAGACATGGCTATAACTCTAGAAATGAAGAGGCAAAGACTGGAGGATCCCTGAAGCTGGGTAGATAATGAATCTAGAAGACTGGTAAAGTCCAAGTTCAAAAAGATCATTCATAAAAATTAAGGTGAAAATATGATTAAAAAATAAGGTACTGAACAGTGACCTCTGTCCTCTATACAAACATCCCCATATCTCCCAACACAGATGTAAGCATATATATTAACACATAACATATGTAACATAAAATTTAGAATTTTACATTTTCTTCTGCTGTGTATTGCTACATAGATATATTTCTCATAAAACTATTTTCTAAGATGGTATTGGACTAGTCTTATCTTTTCTTTGCCTCATTTACTGATAGTGTATTTAATTTAAATTGCTAATTTTTCTTCTCTGGTAAACTGCTGGTAAACTACCATTGGGTTTTCAAGAGGCATGGATTCACCCTGTAATTCCTAAGGTCCACAGCTGAGTACAGACATCAAAACGGGAGTTACAATAAAAAACAGATTAAACACGAAAAGTGAAGCAATTGATAACCAAAATAACATTTAAAAAGGCTACTCAATAGCCACATTCAGTCTGCGACAAATATAACAAAGGAATAAAGATTGAGGCAGATCAATAAATTTGAATAGCAGAAAGGCAAATAGGGAGATTCTAGAGACTGACATCATCAAGGCTAATGACCCACGATTCTGTAATTTTCTCTTGTTGACAAGTTGAATTCTATCATGCTTATAATAGCAAAAATAATGGCAGTCAGCCAAAAGGTATTTTAGGATCCCTTTGTCCACAGTGTATCTTGTTCTACCAAGTTTTGTAACTCTAAATTAAGGGCAGGCTTAGAAGAGTAATTGGTTTCATATTAGACAGGAAAAGTTAAATTTACAGAATAAAAATACAGCCAAACTAACCTATTAGGAATACCTAGAATGTAGCAGGTTCCACATATGGTATTTTCATCTCCCTGGACCCCTGCTGTCCATTTTCACCAGAGTAGTGACATTAACACACACTAAACTTTCTAACTTGGCCCTCAGACTCCTTACTTGATGAATCAGGAAGCAAGGAGAGAGGAAGCCTGAACTGAATCTGATATGGAATATTGACATGTTTACCTTTGCTAGACTGCTCTACAAATATTATTTGAAGATTCACAATATGAACTACATGATGTACTTTGGGTAAGATATCAGAAACTGAGTAAAGTTCTGGAGCCTGAATTGCTAAGGGGAACAGAGTATAGACTAAAGTCAGGGAAAAATTCTTCTGGCAATTGTAAATTTATTGTGATTATTGTCCACACTAAAAGAAAAGAAAAGAAACACATGAACTAAAGCAGACAATCTCAAAGTCCCTCAAAAGTCAAAGATTAGAGTGTTTCACTAGATAAACCTACAAATCTGCTTTTGATTGTTTTGCATCATTTTTACTTAAACATTCAACTGGTTACAGGAAGTCAGCTACGTTATAGGGAAATACATTTGTGAAAAGTGAATATATATGGAGACAAGTTAAAAAATACTTTAAAAAATTGATTTTGCAAATGGGAGGGGCTGTGTGTGCTCTTGTCTCAGGCCCCTGTCCCCCATCCCCTTCGCTGGTTCGGTTCTCTTTGGAAAGATGTCGGACACTGTAGTGATTGGCACTAGGCGCCTTAACTCAAAGCCTCAGGACCTGACTGATGCATAAGGGCCGCCAAGTAACTTCCTGGAAATAGACATCTTTGATTCACAGACAGTGGGCATGGGCCATGCGCTCCTCACCACCTATGAGGTTCTCATGCAGACAAACCTACCCATCTTCAAGCTGAAAGAATCCTGTGTACGGTGTCGATACAATGGCTTTGAATGACTGAAAATGAGCTGGAACAAGATAGTAAAATTGTTGTACCACCACTGCCTGGGAAAGTCTTGAAGTGGCAACTCCCTTTCTGAGGAAATGAAGGGATCTTTGAGAAGTTTTTCATTGAAGAAAGGAGGCAGGGCCTCAAACAGTTTATTAATAAAATTTCTGGGCACCCACTGGCTCAGAATGAACGCTATCTACACACATTCCTGCAGGAGGAGGCAATTGATCGGAACTACATCCCTGGGAAGGTATGCCAATAGGGTCCCTCTCACCACTTGTTCTCTACTTTACCTGTTGAAATGACGTTGGTTTTTACACTAAGCCTCTCTCACTTTTTGATCTGAAGTTGGCTGCCCATCCTCTGGCCTGATAGACGACTTGCATTGTGCCCCTTGGTACCAGACTACACCATGTAGGCACTCTGCTATTATCTCTTCTCTGAAGATCTGTGGGAAACCACAGTCAGATTATGTTTGCTTGGGGCTGGAGTTAGGAAGGGATTGGAGCAGAAGGCAGTTTGGGGGCATTTTACCCAGGCCAGAAGGCTAACCTTGGGGGGAGGGGCAGATTGTGCTGGTGAGGTACTGAGATACGTTACTGAAGCTGCAAGTCTATGGGCTTTGCCTTATTCTTAGTTTTCACTAGGAACACTGAATAGAGAGAATCTCTGCTCTTCCTACATGTTTGAAAGTTTTCCTTTCGGGAGGAAGTTAGGCGAGACCCAAAACATCTTGTGCTTTTCTAGGCCTGCTCCCAGTTTTCTCAGCAAGTTTTTTGGTTGGATTTTTCTCTCCCTTGTTGCTTTTCATGACAGTAATTCCCCTAGAGTTTAAGCACTCTGATATGTGGAGCATGGTATACAAGATTAATGGCCCATCATCACAGTTACTGAAAGTCAAGAAAGCCGACTGATAGTAGGCTGCTCTTATTGCCTAGCTCCTAGCTTCTTATGGCTTGCTACTCTTGCTGCCTATATTTTGCTCACTAGCTAATGAGTCAGTCTGGGCCAGCAGTTCTCCCTTGTGACTTTATGAGTTTGCAACTTACCACTGCCAGGTGACTTCCTGAATGGTGGAGGGGGGCATGTTCTAGGTTTCTGTACCTGGTAAAGAAGAGCAACATCACTTTCCTCCTTCCATTCCTCCTTTCCCTATCTCATTTAGTGCTGTCCTAAGGGCAGAAACACACACACCGCAGTTTGTGATTTCTCCTAAGCTATTAGAGCTGTTGAATGGGGATCAGAAGCAAGAGTTGTCCGCTGCCTTCCCCAGCTTGGTCACAAGGTTATTGAACTGCCTGCACTTGTTTTCCATGGAACTACATTGTTGTTCCCAGAAACTGAAATAGGGCTAGCAGCTAGACGTAGTGTTCCCAAATCATAGAGGCTAAAGCATCTTCTTGAGGCTCACAGCTGTCCTAGGCTATTGTTTGTAAGGTGGTAGTTTGTTTGCTGGGACCTGCTGTCTGTGGGATGAGAGCAAGTTAACTCTGTTGCCAGGTGAAATTTGAGACTCTTGACTTAGACTCCCAATCATGGAAGGATTTGTGTTTTCTATGTATCCTTGTGGAAAAGGATTGCTGGTTCTGACTTGATCCTGATCAGAGAGATCAGGATTAGATTTTGACATGGGTCTTGAAGCCTAAATCAGTGTATACTTGAGATAGATTAGCTCTCTAGCTGCTGAGCTCATGCTGGGGCTGAGTAGCCCCTTTCCTACCTCACCAGTGTCCATGTCCTTGATGCCTTTTTAAATATTTGTATTATCTCTTCAATAAATATCTGATATAATTAAAGTGTGGATATAGGAATTCTTAGAATTTTTTTGATCAGACAATCTTAAATCTTGCTTCAGTCTGATTTGTTGGTATAGATCTGTTTAAATTATTTATTTCTTCTTGGTTTAAGTTTGATGTTTTGTGTGTTTAAGATTTTCCAGGGTATTTTTGAACATTAATATTAATTCTATCCCCTAATAACATTGTATGTTTTATTAGAAACTATTACAACATTTTTCTTGTTGTCTCTTCTTTTAATTGAGTTTCTCTTTCTCTGTAGATTGGTGTATTTAGGGAGTTATCAACCTTGTTGATCTTTCAAGGCACTGACTTTCAGACTATAGCTATTGTTATTTTGGTCTTATTTATTTTTTATGAAAATCAATATCAAACATTATATGAAAAAGCAAAACATTCAGAATAGATAACAAAAAACCCATACAGTAATAAAACTTCTAATTTCTCTAAAATACATGAAACATAAAAAAATAAAATTTAAAGCTTCTCAAGCCAGGTTAGGCTCAGCTACAGATAAAGAAAACATAGTTGGTCACAGCTAATGCCCACAGATGCACTATGGCCACCACAGATTTCTGGTAAGCAACCCTTCTATAGACAAACCAGAAGTTTTGTTTTATGTATGTGTGTGTTTTAAATCACTTTATTTATCCATCATCTTTCAATGAAAAAAAAACATTTTTTTTTGCTTAAAATCCATTAATGAGTGAGTACAACTCCAGCTTAGCCTTCTGGGTTTGTGAGACCTCTCTCAGGAGGATATATTCCAAATCCATCTTTTTGCCAACAAATTTCTTAACATTCACTGTATTTGAGTTTGTCTTTTTGGAATGTCTTTTTGTGTCTTGTGCATCATTAGCTTATTGATGTGAACTTTTATGACATTTTTATATAAGAGCTAACAAATATCTATGCATAGACTTAAGATTTTTCTGTTAGCAAGGCCTTATATTCAACTTAGAGGATCAGGGAAAGTACTAACCAGTTAACATGAAATATGACAATTCTATGCTAATTTGAACAGTGATTTTTTTTTTGTTTTCTTTTCAAAGAATTGTTCCAAGAATAATCACCAATTTTGGGTGTTAAGTCAATGCTGAAAATTAAAATTAAGAAAGCTGATAAAATGGTTAGCTCACTAAAATAAATGAATTAATTATTTCACAAAATACTACATAAAATATCCAAGAACTGTAATTTGAAGAAAGAAAAACAGAATCCTGAGAGTCCAACCATTGGTTACCTTAAATTCCCCCTTTGTGTTTTTTTTTTTTTCAATTACATTTTGTTTAATGAAGATACTCACAACAAGGTGTGGATTAAGTGTTGATGCTAAAAGAATACCAAGTATCAACAAATTAAAGAATATTGGCTCTTACTTATTAAAACAGAATGTTCAATATCAGTAAGTAATTTGTGATCCTCAAGAAGTCTATAATGAAGGCTGCCTGTTCACTATAATGCTACTTTTTTTTTGCTATGTTAAGCATTTGAATGCCATGTAATCACCATCCATCCAACCACCCATCCAAACAACCATTCAACCAACCACCTACCCAATCAACCACCCACCCATCAACTCAACTAACCAACCAACAAAAACCCTATTACATTCTTTGTCTTTCCCACCTCTCCAACACATTTTCATTTGTCTTAGTAGCACTGAGTGATACAGTGTGTCACCCAGTATATCCTTTTGTCTAGTCAGCTTTACTTGCAAATGTTTGTTAAAAGCCATAAGGTCTGGTTCAAGGCCTCTGGTTTCTGGTACACTATCATCACTTGATTTCTTCAAAACTTCTTTCAGAAATTTTTTGGCTACTCTGGACTTCTAAATGTGTGTATGTGTGTGTGTGTGTGTGTCTGTGTGTCTGTGTGCTGTGTGTGTATTTTTATATGAAAATGAGGGTAGGCAATTTCCAGAAAATTATAAAGGAGACTGTGAGATGTAAAATGAAGTATGAGAGGGTGGAATGGGTAACAGAGCAAGTAGGAAATGAAAAATGGGAAAGAAGTCATAAGGGTGAAGTGAATAATGAGAGAAAAGGAGAAGAGAGAGGAAGTACAGAGAAGCAGATGTGGGAGAGCTATGGATGCTCAGGACTATAAAAGTGCTGTACAAGAACTATTGCCTCTGTATGAGAATGAAGAACTGAGTTAATGAAAGTGGATATTGTAAAAGAGAAAGATGTCTATATTGAAGGGATTCTGCCAAAGGAAACACCCTAGAAGAAATGAGGCTTCTATTTTTCAGCACATTCATTTTTCATATTATTCCTCTGAAATTAAGCCAAGTATATCAAGTAGGTTTACTAGTAATAATAGTCATATAATTTTATGGAACAGTCAGATTTTTTTAAAAAAGTATTTTGTCAAATAGTTTTGAAAAAATATTACTGTCACTTAAAATAGTTTAACATACTTTTTGTAAGAACAATACTGATAATGACAAGAAATGCAAGTCTTAAATATTTTACAGAATTATTTATATAATTTTTAATATTTTAGTACAAATCTCAAACTGTTGGATATAAGCATGTACAACTGCACTTTTTTTCTTTTTTATTATGAATAAAGTCATGGTTTTTTTTCATATATCCCCTTGTTCAGACTCCCTTTCCCCTCCTGCCCCTCCCATTCACTCACTCTTCTGCCCATCACTTTGTATCCTCCCCAGCAAGGGCAGGAGGTCCCAAGGTCCCAAGGTGGCTTAGTTCAGCATCCACTCCAGGCAGATCCACTTTCCTCACCCTAACAACAACACTGGGTCAGGTGTTCCTCTGGAGGGAATGGGCTGCAAGGTGCCAGTCCAAGGTGTTTCAGATCCCAAGGTGTTCATTGGTTGTGGTTAACTGTACTTATTTTTATTGAGACACCTCTTCAAGCAGTAGACACTTGGTCATAAATTACCATCTTGTCAAATCCTCAGTTTTGAGAAGGTACTAATGTGCTGGGATGATTACCTGGAATCCTGGCTGTGTATGATACAAACACTGATCAACACTGAGGATACCAATTCCTACTGAGATGTTTCCTCCCCTTGCCAAAATCTTTTGAGTTTTCCCGCACCCACAATACTTTCTCTAATCTATGTCATTTCTCGTATCTACTCTTTTGTAGAAACAGAATTTACTACTAAACATAGTCTACCTTGACAAATATTATAGTTCATGGTACTAGGAACATACTGTTTACTGCAAAGCCAAATTAAAAAATAGTAAAGTTTGTTTTGAAATGTGGTAACTAGGTTAAGTTCTTCAAGTGCAGAGATTATGTTTTTAAATGTGTGTAAATCTCAAAGAGGTATAATGCTCAGATTAAAATGTCAAGTCATAGGAAGCAAATTAGTGTAGATTAAAGAGGTACAGAAAAAAAGATAGAAAAATCTGAAATAATCAATGAAAATTTACATAGGAGACTCAATTGTACTTTTCTGTTAAAGATTCCAATTATAGGTGAAAATATATTAGGGTTTTTTTTGTTTATATCCACATTTAAGTTTCTGAAGCATAAATATAAAGTCTAGCATTCTGATAGACAGATGTTCACAATTTCCTGTCCACACTTTTCAGAATGAATTGCTTCTAACTTTATATTGCAGTTTGAGGATTGTTAAAAGAGGAAAAATTATAGGAGCCCAAACAACTTCTATTTAATAGTCAGAATAAATGTGTCTACCATGAAGAAGACTCTCCAGGCACAGTATAATGGGGTTATAGTTCTGCAATTTTGCTGAAATGAAAATGCATTCCCTTTTCTTGGTTTAAAGGTTGTTCTTTTTATTTGCAAGCAAGCATGAACAAAACAATTTCTGAACACCAAAGCTGTTTGGCCTCATTATATTGGATGACAAACGAAACCTTACAGCTTCCCATCAAATCAGTGGAAAAACAATTATCTGCAAAAAGAGATGTGCAAACATTTTCCAACAAAGTTAAAGATTCAAGGCAATGTATCTGGAATGTGTTCCTCCCTTTAGGCAGCCCCTCCATTCTGTGAAACATCTGTCTCAATTTCCGCTCTTTTTGGAGCCTACTTTTAGTCTCTAAAAAGTGATTCTTCTGAAGCTGCCTCACAATGACCACACTGATGGAAACCATGTGTCTTTCTGTAGATACACCCCAGCTTCTCAGCTGGAGATTTCTGGCCAAGCTTTACTGAATCTTCTTGGATGGCTCCTATGCAATCAAGATATTTGCTCTTTGACTTCATGTTTTAAATTTTTGAAAATAGGCATTGATACATTTGCTGATTCTTTGCAGAAAATGCTGAAGGATTTGTAGATATGTGGATCTGGATTAAATGTATCTTGTCAAGATTTTTTTTTTAAGAATATATTCCACAAATCTTATGGGTTGCTTATTATGCTGAAGCCTAGAATACAAAGTTAGAGGCATAATTTAGTGTTTACTACTTAGTAGTCCTGTGAGCAAATAATTAGGGTAAAATGGGCTAAAATAGATAACCTATAAAATTGTTCCACAAAAATAATACTTTAAATAGTAGTGAAATGTATTTAGAGCTATCAAAAGTGGCAGTAAAATATGTGTATTTTTTAAAAATTTATGTGATTATATAAAACAAGTAGTAAATAACCAGTCTAATTATATTCCTGTTTTAAAAATGAAAGATACTTTTACATTATTCTAGTAATAACTTAGACATATTTCTGTGGTTTTGCTTTTTTAATGAATGAAAGTAAATGTAGATGGGTGCATATTGATATGATCAATCAAGAATGTATGATTTCTGATAATATGATAACAGGCAAGCAGAGGTGGGCCCAGGATGTTGCTGCTCTAAATGTCTAAAGCAAATTTTCATTGGAAGCTTACAAGGTCATCACACACATCAAGAAATAGAAAAAAATAAGCACTAATATAAAGGAAAGGTACTAAAAATAATGGTGCTTCTAAATATTTTTAGAAGTGGCTTGTAACAAAAATGATATAAGGTAAAAAAGATAATGGAATTTGACAAAATTGTGTTTTGAAAAATATATTTTTACCATTTTAAGATTTCCCATTGCCAAACCTCTCAAAAATGTCAAATTTAACAGTATCAAATGTTATTGCCATACTTAATATCCTTGTGGAAATAAGTAAGTAATAACAACTATATAATTAAATTATATAGTTTTCATGCCACTGCAGATTTCGCCTAAGTAAGAAGGGTAATTTTCACAGAAAGGCCATAAGTGAACTGCACAATAATTGCAAGGAAGAGAAGATTTGAATTTCAGAAATGAAAAACTTTTAGGAAAAACATACTAGTTAGTATCTCACTAGCTATTCAAGGGAGAGGAATGAACTGGGACTTTTAAATTTTGTTTTGTACACTTCTAGATTAAAGTGGATCACTCCTAACAATGTGTTCTCACAAAGCTGTGTATCATTAGAAAACTGTAAGTGAGATACTTTTAAACTTGTCAAATAAAGAAATAAATGAAGTTAAAGAAAATACAAAGAAAGAGATATGGCATTTAAAACAATCCTTGAGATTTGAGAAACAAAGTTAATTGAAAACAGTAACAGAATTTCTGAGAAATAGCTTGCCTCTAGCTCATGGGCAAGGCACACAGTGTTAAACATAAGAACACGAGTGACATCTTGTGGCACAAATGGCCATATTTTAAATTGGTACCATGGACATAGAGGGTGGTTGAGGTTACTGTGAAATTCTACTTTTTTTTTTTTTTTTCAGGCTGAAAAGGTGACAGAGAGGCTTTCTAGAAACAGAGAACTCCTCACTCCAGGTCCACAGATAGGAGACACTCATGATGAGGACAAGGATGAAGAATCCACTCCCCGGCTGGTAGATGGCTCTTCCCCACAGGAGCCAGAATTCCCAGGGCTTCTTGGTCCACATACCAACGAAGGTCAGATAAGTTGATACTGAATTATAACTGAATATAATACTTTACCATCTATCAAAAATGCCAAGCTGCATGCCACTCCACAAGGAATCTGCCTTGTCTATGCCTAATGAACTCATGGTTTCTAGGGGGAGAACTTAATGATGTATTGCTATGTAGTCATGTTGTCCATCATCCCTCTATGATTTATGTTTATATCAACTGATTATTGTTGTTGACAACCTTGGTCAGAAAAGCTTCTTATTACAATGGGTGGTGGCAATAGGGACTCATTATTGCTTAAAGTGCTTAGTATAAGCAACTGTGAGTTCTTAGCTTTGGCTAAGAACATCATTTTAAATGCCCACCACAACCAAGGGCTTAGGAAATATCTTGGAAGAGGAGGCCAAAAGAATGTAGGTTTCAAAAATGTGGAGGATGCTACAAAGTGCTCCTTTCTAGACATGATATAGCTGTTGCACACAAAAACTCATAGCAGCAGTTGCCTACCCAAGATCAGGCAATTATAAATTCCAGTATGAATGAGAGAAGCATTCCAAATACCCTACTGTACTAGGTAGACAGCCATTGGATTACCACTGTTTAAAGAATAAATCAGCCACCATGAACACATGGACAGCACTAACTGAACTCAATAGGTCAAAATAAACAAAAATAAATAGGATATAAAGTTAGGAAGGACAAGGGATGGGAGAGGCTGAAGGAATTTAGGGAGAGTGAAGGGTAGGAACATGAAATCTTCAATAAAGAATAAAAACTGAAATTAAAATGACTTGCCAAATTTCAACTCCACTTCAGAAGAAATGTGAACAATCCAAAGAAAGTTCTAGACTGTTGTAATACATTTTGAAGTAGGGAGATATAATATATTTTTTGTCAGATATACAATAGCTTTTTAAATGCATCTTTGGCTTGTTGAAAATAATCAAATAAAGACTCAGGATGGAAATATTTTCTTGGCATCATTACTTGAAATGTTTTATGAGCATGCATTTCCAGAACACAACATTGGATGAACTGATGAAAACCCTTCCTCTGACATCAAGCTGGCACAGTTCTAAAGTCATAAGACATAATGATGTTGATTAGAATAAGGATAGCATGTGTTAATTGGGCATATGTTATCTGTGGACCATAGCAACAGTACACTATATTCTTCCTTTACCTCTTACAATTTCTCCAGGGTGTTAATAATATTTTTCTCTTGTCACTAAGAAAGACAGAATAATAAAGGGTAGTGATTTCAGGCTGCAAGACAACTTGTTAGGAAAATATTGGCTCTCCTCACCTCTCAGTCTGAGAATGTGGATCTCTAGAATTTACAAATCCTACATAGCTACTTCTTTATATAGCAGCTTCCCTCCTACATTTTCTTATGTGCTGGCAAACACCATTAAATTCTCTATCTAAATTTTTGATTATTAAAATTGGCTTGTACAGTAAAATAACATCCTGTCTATCCAGTTATTGCAGTGATTTATGGAACTCCTGGCAAAATTAAAAACCTATGCAGTAGGAATGGACATATCCTTTATATACCAAAAAAGTAAACTGATAGCATGTTACAAATTTGTGAAGAATGATCAAAGTAAACTAGTGGTAATAGAATGCAGACAACAACACAATGTCTCAAACCAGCTTCTTTAAGAAATATATAATTTTTCCACATAAATTTCTATGCAATAAAATGTCATAAACAGAGCCAATAAGATGCATAAACAAGGAAATGGGATAAATTTTATCAAGAAAGCACCCACATAAGAAACTAAATATGTCTAGAGCAGTTGGAATACTTTGCAAATTTCTGTCTTTCAAAAACTGGCCACATGGGACAACAGTTTTGCCTTCAGCTTTTACAAGGCACTTTTAGATAATAATTGTACCATTTTCCCTTCAGTTTCTTTACTCCAAATCTGCCCTTGACCCCTGGCTTTCTCTTACTCATGCTTTTAGTTCAGGAACAATACAGAATCATGCTATACAATCTATTTATTGGCTTTTTAAAAATAATTTCATACATGATTACTATATTTACTTCATTTTCATAAATTTATTTCTTCTCTCTAACTCCATTTGTCTCCTAAAATCCCTCTCAATTTGATGGGGTTTTTCTTTTATTATTATTGGCTAACACAAATACACTGTAAGTGTTCCCAACATGCAGTGCAGATGCCACATGCAGTGGAACCAGCATGACGCCAAGTAAGATGCTGGTATTCACCTGCCACAGCAGCAGAACAGTTGTTGGTAGAGCATTGAACAAAGGTCAAGCCTACAGGTGTGGCTATGTAGATCTGGGCGGTCCTGCTCCCTTAAAAGAAACCGCTCACTTGGAGGCCATTCTCTTTCTCTTCTGCTTCTCCCCCTCCCTGCTTCCCAGTTTAATAAACTCTAAAGTGGTATCTGGTGGTGTCATTTTAATTTCCTGAAAAGAATCATACATATATGAATCTTTAACAGCTTGACAATCTTTTAAATTCAAAACATATATTTTACAATATTAGTCCAATCCAAATGATCACAAACTCTGAGCAAAACAAAACAAGCTCAAAACTAAATCACAGTCCATGTGAATATGTGCAAATTATTCTTGTCAATTACTGCTAAAATACAAGACCACCACTATAAAAAAACAAATACCCTTATTTAAAACTTATTAGTAGAAATAATGAAATTTTAATAATTAGATGACACAGCAGAGAAAAATTCTTTTCAGATTCCCCTTAAAGAGCTCTATTTGTTTTTCTTCTCTAAATGGTTCTAAGTCAGAAGATTTGGTGTGTCATATACTTATTTTAAAAACCAATAAGATACTAATGGATAGTATTAGTTCTTACTCAGAAATGACAAAAGTACCATTTAACAAGAGTGACCAAAATTTCCTCTTAGTCCATGTAGAAGTAGTCCAGTAAAGTTCCAGGCTAACTGAAGCAAACTGGTGACTGAACAATTCTAAGTGTTGCTTTTTTAATTTTCCCCTTCCCTCTCCTGGACTAAAATATAAATTGCTTCATTGGCCTCATAGTCTTTCACTTGTCCTGAACTCAGTTCTCCTCTTCCATTGACCTCTTAACTCACTACACTTATTCACATCGCTCTTTTAGCCCTCAAGCTCATCTGCCAATGTCTTAGTTTACAGAGAAAATGTGCTCTTCAGCCACAATATATACACCCTCTGTCTATTGTAACAACCTCCTCCATCCATCCATTTATTCTTAGTAAAACTGAGGGACTGTATGTCTTCCCACTTGTAGGGTATTGGTATTGACTTGCATAGGAGGAAAGAGGACTACTTGAACACCAAGTGTAAAGGATTTTATTTCCCTCTGCACTTGCCTGTGGATGTGATGTGACAAGCTTCTCCAAATGCCTGCTGCTGTGACTTCCATGCATTGATGTGTTGTAACCTAGAATTGTAACTGACATAAACCCATGGTCCCTTAATTCAGTTGTGTGTGTGTGTGTGTGTGTGTGTGTGTGTGAGAGAGAGAGAGAGAGAGAGAGAGAGAGAGAGAGAGAGAGAGAGAGAGAAAGAGAGAGAATTTATTTTATCACAGTTGCAGACATAAAGCTAGAACAAAAAGCACAAACACATCTTAGTTATTATCAGCTTGTCCATCATTCTTTTCAGTAAACATTTCTAAAGTATTGAGTTGTTTGTCTTATTTTCGATTTTATCTTATAATTGAACATCCATCAACACCATTATACAGACTATACAATGTCTGAATAACCATGCAATAGCAACTTCAAGAACCTTTTCAAGTCTTATTTACCTAAAAAAATTGATTTTTTCTTTCAATCTTTCCCTCCATTTGGTGTCCATCAATATGATTCTATGCCCAATTTTTTCATATTTTATTTCTGATAATTTTTGTGTCCTTTAGAACTCATCATTCTCTTAGGAAAACACTAGGCATATAGTGAAATAAAGACTCTCTCCCTACTCCCTCCCCTCCTTCTATCCCTCCCTCCCTACCCCACTCTCCCCCACCCTTGTCTTGGTGCTGTCATCATTACCATAGCTGAGCAATGGCAATGCATCATGTACCACACATCTCTTTTATCTGCAACTCATAATCTCTCATTGCACTTGGCCCTTGCAGTCTGACCACCATATCTGACAAAGCAAGCTGATGACAAAGAAGAGTGTACAGTAACTTTAAAAGATAGGAAAAACTTTCTTAGTATAACACACATGGGCTCTCACCTGGAGTAAGGCTGGTCTCCTCCAAGTTTAGCCTCAAGGTCTGTCATTGAGTCTTAGAGAAAGGTCTATGACAAATATTCTTTTCTTTTCCTGCCATATTCTTTTTCTTCTCACCTACATTTTAATTCCTTCTTTGGATGTATACTGCAGGTTGACATTTGCTACTGCAGAGATTCCCTTTTATGATTCTCCAAGACAAATGACTATGTTTATATTCATATCATACTTTCAGATATTGATTTGTGTGGTTGGCATTCATCTTATTTAATAGATCACAAAGCAGAGCAATATGTCTTTTTTATCATTGTTTCAGTAGCTACATTCATATCATTTATATGAAATACATATGTATGAATGAACAAATATCAATTTGTATAATCTTAAAACCATTTTCATAAAATATATATGTAATAAATACATGGTCATTTAACTTTTAAAAAGATATAATCTCATATTTATGTTTTGAAAACAGTATTCATTTGAGGATTAAAAGTAACTGCTATAATATATCCATTAAAATATGGTTTACACGAGTGTTGTAAATGCTAGATTTGACTTTCCTGTACCATTTGGTAAAAATGCTTTGAGAAAAATGTGAAATATATCAGAACGAACTGAGAAATATTTTAATCTTCATTACTAAATTATCAGAACTACGTTTTTCTTAGAATTTTTTTTTACTGACATAATTATTTACCTATACATTTCAGACTTCCCAACCTGCCTTTTATGTACGTGTATAAGTACCACTGTCTACTGTGATGATCATGAACTCGATGCCATCCCTCCACTCCCTAAGAAGACTGCGTATTTCTACTCACGCTTTAATAGAATTAAAAAGATCAACAAAAATGATTTTGCAAGCCTAAGTATGGATGTTTTATTACAGATCTATTTCAAAATGCATTTTTATTTATATTTGTGACTTATGTTTTATTGGAGTAAACCATATTGAAGAATGTTTAGCTGCTGGCATCACTTTCTCTTCTAGGTGATTTAAAAAGGATTGATCTGACATCAAATTTAATATCGGAGATTGATGAAGATGCATTCCGAAAGCTGCCTCATCTCCAAGAGCTTGTCCTGCGTGACAATAAAATAAAGCAGCTTCCAGAATTGCCAACCACGTTGACATTTATTGATATCAGCAACAATAGACTCGGAAGGAAAGGAATTAAGCAAGAAGCATTTAAAGTAAGTTTCAGGAGTCACATGGTAGCTGTTATTTTGCCCTTTCTTGTCTGTTATGGCATAGCCTTTTCATGCCTCCAAAAGGATTTCATGAAATAATACCTCTAACATCTAAAATAAACTTTCTTGCATTATCTCCAGAAATTCTGAAAATGAGACTTATGCTAGCTTGTTCTGAGAGCGGTCAAGAACCAAGAATAGAAACTGGGAGTGGTAGTTGACCACATGCATGCAAAAATCTTCTGAAAAAGATTAAGCCAGATAATGTAGGTTTCCTTAGATCTCCACCAAGGGGCAAATAAAATGTTGTTAGGTGACTGGCCAGGAAGCAGGTAGTGCTCTGAGGACACCAGGCCATAAAAGTCTAGGTAGAATTAACCTATGGGAACTTTTTTGTAAGCGAAGAAAACAAGTTTCAATATGGAGGTCTTTCTTAGAGCAATGCTGCAATCCAAAAACAGTATCAATCTATCTTTCTTACTCAGTCTCTAGTCTCAAAATTATTCTCTAGATATAGGTTAAATGATAAGCTTTTATTTTGTCTTTGAAGAGAAACATATTATATTCAGGAAGATGATGGTGGGTAGTATGAATTTATTCTTAACTTTCTCTTTTAATTATTTTGCCAATGGTTGCTAAGGAGGTTAGGGTATCTCATGGTAGACTATTAAGGGTTGAAATTAGAGGGCATGGGTCACTGTATTAGTTTGCTTTTTGCTTAACTTAGATGACTTATTGTCTAAATGTCTTCAGCCTTGCCTTGTTACCATTTTTCTCATTTTTCTTACTAAGCAGCCAGTATTTGGCTAAAATAAAATTTTTATTTTTCCAAACCCATAAAATAAAGGAAGCTCTAGCTATGTGTAAAATATTTTTAAGGATCATCTAATTTCAAAAAGTATTCCATGGGGAGAAAAACTGCCTTATGCAAACTGAGAAAGTATATTGAATATGTGTTTTCTAAGAGACTGAAAAATAATGTTCATTTGCACAAAGAAGTATATGTTTACAGCCAGATTTTGCAAAATTGAATTGAATTATTTAGTGATTTAGAAAACAAGGTCCTAACAGGGACATGCTAAATCACAAATCACAGCATAGAAAAGGACCTTCAAGTAAGTCTTCCATGTGGATAATTGCAGGACATGTATGATCTCCATCATCTCTACATCACGGACAACAGCTTGGACCATATCCCTCTGCCACTTCCAGAAAGTCTACAGGCTCTTCACCTCCAGGTAGGTATCATATGACAATGTGAGCCTGAAAACTCCAGAGAAAACAACCACAAAGAGAAGTGAGCCAGGACTAGCAAATGTATCTATCATGACATACTGACATGTGCATAAATTTTTCTTCTTCTGTTTCTCCAAACATTCATTCTATCAGCTAATGAAGTGTTTGCATCTTCATGGTGCTATCTTTTCTAATAAATTTCTGGTAACTTCAGGGTTTTTTTATTATTTTAGAAATAAGCCTTAGATAAAAGATCTTCAAAGCAAAAGCTTCACCCAGTAAAGGAATACCAAGGAGAACCAAAAATCTAGCTTGATATCTAGTTTTCATAAAAACCTTTCAATTTTATTTTCTTGTAAATAACAGACGTTTATATTGGATTAAGTACAATCCAAAGACCTTCACATGTCTTAGAAAAATGACTACTGAAAGTGGTTTGCTTTTTAATTTTCTCACTTTTTAAAAAACTAAAACACAAACTTGAAAGTTTGTGTTATTTCCACTCCCATTAAGCAGCATTTTATTTTTAGAGGAATAAGTGAAAGCACATTTTTAAAAACATGCTATGATCTAATAGTTTCTAAATATGTTTTATTGTCATTCATATAATTACAATGTGCTCAGTAAAACATTTTCAGTTATTGAAATAATGGAAGATAATTTGCCACATACTCACATAAAAATAACTTGCTTTATAGCTATAATTAACTTTCTCTGGTATTTTCTAATTCTCAGTGGAATAAACAAATATGAGAAAATATCTATTATTTGCTCAAGTACAACCTATTATAAGAAGGAATATTTTCATTTTGCACAAAACAATCTCTGGTTTCGATAATTTTCTCTGTACATTGTTATTATTTTCCTCTACATTTTTCTTATTCCTAATAATGTTTATATTTCTTTACTTATGTTGTATTTCTGTAAATTTCTGAGATCAGAGTACTTGTCTCTTAAAGTTTTCTGACCATACTTATTTCCTTAATATATTATGATCTTTTACAAACAATCCCAAATAGTGGAAAAGAAGAATATGTCTTGACTCATCTACCTTAAGTTAATTTTATCCCCAAATTGGACTTAAACAAAGCTATCAACATAAGAGGAAATTGTAGATCAACTCATGTTAACATAAGAACATAATGCAGCATGGCATGCAACAAACCAAATCTACTAACATGTAAAAGTAGTACTCACTTTCTCTCTTTCTTAAATATTCTTCCCTTGACTCTCTCCAGGTCTGTGTGTTCTTGCTACACCATATTCAAAGTTTTCATTAGTTTTAGAATCACTTTTTTCAATTATCTTCCTCACCTACTTATATTTCTCATGTGCTGCCTATTGGTAAAACATATCTATTTTATTAATTAATATATCCCTATGGTAGAAAATATGCTTGCTGTATAATAATATACTGAATAGTCTTGATTGATGGAATTAATTCAAGAAATAAAGAGGTGACTCAAAATGTACTACAGTGTCATTCAATACTTTAGGTGTGTAAAGTCTTGTCTACTCATTTTTTTTTCCTCTTTTCTAGAACAACAACATCCTGGAAATGCATGAGGATACATTCTGTAATGTTAAAAATTTCACCTATGTTCGAAAGGCATTAGAGGACATTCGGCTGGATGGAAACCCTATCAACCTCAGCAAAACTCCCCAAGCATACATATGTCTACCTCGTTTGCCCATTGGAAGTTTTGTCTAACGTTAGAATATTAGTCAAATGTCACAATTGTGATGCTTTTCTTTTGTAGACGAGTGACTCATAGCTCTCTTTAGAAATAAACTGAGTATACTTCAGATGCATTAAGAAATGTGGCATGATTATATAAAACAATAAGCTAAGGGTGCTAATAAAATAAAAATTTAATAATTTAAATAAACATGAATTAGGTATACATTTATAAAATATATAGACAGCAAATGAAGTGATAGCATATTTAGACTTTCTCACAAGTCATATATGATTTGAAAATTTTAGGGATTCTTATCAAATTAAATCTATAAGAAAACATTTAAAATGAATACATTAGATCTGTTGATAAGATGTACACATTATAATTAAACGTTTCTAATCTTTATATTCACTGATGTATGTGATCCACATAATCCATTTATGAGCGCAAAGGAAATAATAAATGTGTTTGAAAAATACAAAGTCTTGTGAGACAGTATTTCTTATAATCATAGCATGCAGGTTCCTAATGACATCTATCATCTCTAAGATCCATCAACTCATTTTGAACCCTTGATTACCTGAGTATGTACCTGTATTTCTCCATCTTTGAAAATAATATATGAGATATGCAGCATATTGTAAATGTGCTGATAAAAACATTAGGAAAGTATGGTGATTATATATTTAATAAAATTAGTCTGGAATAACAGAAAGTCAACCACAGAGCCAACCCTGAAAGAGTCAGGAAGTGGTGACCCACACCTTTAATTCCAACTTTAAGAATGTTGAAAAAGTAAGTTAAGATAGTAGGGCAGAAGGAGAAAGAAGAGTTTGCTCAGCTTTCCAGGACATTTCTTTGGTGAACTGAGGAGAAAGAAGTTGGAATCTTGGAACCAGAGGATTTCATGGAGATAGGCCTGAGGAGTGACAGTTAAGAAATGGCTGTGGTTTGTTTTTCTATTTCTCTGATATTCAAGCATTCCCCCCAAATCTCGCTCTTGGTTTTCATTATATATGAAACAGAATTCATGCAGTAGGGAAGAGCAGAAAGAAAACATTATAAGGAGAGTAGATATTTTTAAATCTTGCAACTGAATAATAATGTAAATACAGAGTTAACAACTGAAATAAGAAAAAAAGATTTGCTTGCAGGTGCAAGACCCCAAGCTCCATTCACTGACCTTATATAACTCTATAAAATGTTCTCCCAGAAAATGAAAATAATTCCTCCTTTTATATAAATTTATATATGCAACTGTGACATATATAATATATATGTATATTATACATATTATATATATGTACTGTCATATGTCTGTATATTTTTAGGTGCAAAAGATACTATGTAATTCTGAACCTTGCTTACATAATTTTAATATAGTTCCTAGGGACAGGTCCACTGAGTATAGTCCCTGGAATTCTGAGAAACTTTCCTTCCATTCTGCTGACATACAGATTTTACATGTACACTACAACTGTAAATAATGCCCATGCTTCATCATACATAACTATATGCTTGAGATTCTATGTATAAAGTCATAGAAGTAGAACTCTGGGTAAAATATTATTTAAGTTCTTCATAAGTGTTATATTTCCATAAAATGTACTAAAAATAATTTTATTCAGCCTTGAGCAGGTTGGAAGTTTGGTATAAGGTTTAGCACCACAAGCATTCATTCTTATTTTGACAAGTTATGAATCTGTGTATTAACTCCCATCTGCTGCAAAAGAAGTTTTTCTGATAAAGGCTGAGAACTACACCAATATATAGGTATATAAAAGTATATTCAGAAGGTAACTTGGTACTACTTACACTTAAAAAAATAATAGTAGGCTCTCCTCTCAGACTCCTCAAAGGAATTGCAATAACTAAATTCCCCATGTCTTTTATTACCCATAGACATTAAAACTAGAACTTAAGGAGTGAAAAACTTTCCTCCATGGTTGCTGACTCCAGTTCCTGCCTTAAATTCCAGTACTGAGCACACATCTGCCTAGTATTATTAATGCTCTCTACTTTCTTAGTTTTCTGAAACTCCCATCTTATTGCAGGATTAATAGCATTTTCAAAAGTTCATAGTGAATGATACTATACACAGGAAACTATTGCACAAATTCTATTTTGGTATATAATAAAAATCAGGAGTTAGATATTGGGGAAAAGCTGAAATATTAGAGAGATAAATAAACCACAGCCACTTCTCACCTCGTCAACTCCTTAGACATGTCTCCTAACCAGGGAATTGACAGGGAAAACTGAACCTCTCCTTTTTCTCCCTCAGCCCAGCTCTCTTATTTCCTCACACAATATTTATAGGACTAGGATTAAAGGTGTGTGCTACCACTACCTGGTTGTTAGTCCTTGAACTCACAGAGATTATGAGGGAGCTCTGCCTCTCAAGTGACTGAATTAAAGGCCTCCATCACCACTCCCTGACTCTCATGGCTTGGCTCTGTGAGTGATTCCATTGTCTGATATTCCAAACTATTTTTATTAAATATAGAAAATGTCACCATGGGACACTATTATAAATGCATTGTCTTGAAAGAAATAGAAACGCTTTCTTTGTACTTATCATAAAATTAGCTTTCTCTTTATAATTTAAAATTCTTAATTGTTTGTAGATGGAAAAATCCATAGTTCACAATTTGTAAAGTAGCTGTACATCTTCCCAGTTTCTCAAGAAAGGAGTAAGTGATTTTCCTAAGCCTTCTCACTCCTTCATAAGTGTTTGACTCTTTTCCATTAATAATATACATATGAGTAAATACATACACAATCTGCTGAGTGTTACACAATTTATTTTGTGTTACTTGTGTTTAGTTTTAGGGCTGACCACTTGGTACTAGATAACCCAAGTAGGGGTTTATCCCTAGAGAAAGACTGATTTCCCCTTCTTTCAGTAGTTTTTAATCTTCAACAGCCCTTTATCTGAGGTTGGGGCCCCATGAGATTACTCCCATCTATATTATGAGTTCAGCTGGTGCTAGAATTAGTCCATGTTTGTTCAAGCAGACATACATCAGGGCTTCCCTGTCCTATGTGGGAGACTCAATCCTGTGGCATACCTCCTAGGCCTATGGTTCTTACGATCTTTCCACCACATTTTCCTTAGTGTTCCTTGACCCTTAATTGTAAGAGTTGCAAGAGTATAAGAGTTGGGACCCCAGAGTGAATTGTTGTTTACATTTTGACCAACTGTGTCTTTCTGTAAAGGTCTCCATTTGCTGTAAAAATGAACTTCTTTGATGCTGAATTAGAATTTACTTAGCTGTGGGTATAAAAATATGTATTTAAAATGCCATTGAGCCCTTCATATTCACATAATGTTGTGGTCTTTTTAATTCTTCCAGGCCAATAATTACTGCTCCAATATTCTTGGATGTGTGTTATGCCACTGAAGAGTGATCAACTTATCAAGGGTTTCACTCTTAAATGTTATGTGCTTGTCTACCTCCTGGCAGGCAATAACTACCAACAGCTCCATGGCTTAGTTATTTGTTTGTTCAGCTTTTCTCCTCATTCTGACATTTGGTCTGATGCAGATTTCCGTAAGTTTTAAACAAGCTGTTGAACACTGTGAGTTCAAATGTGCAACTACCCTGCTGTGTTCAGAAGATAATGCTTGCTTACAGTCATTCATTCCTTCAGGCTTTTACATTATTTCTGCTCTCTCTTCTTCAGTGATTCTTGAATCTTAAGAGGGAAGTTGGTTTTACTTTGTTCAGATTGTGTCTATGCCCTGGTTCTTCCCTCTTAAAGTCACAATGTATTTAAATAAAGAAAACCACAGTAGGATATAATGAATGTTTAGAAACTGGATATTTTAAAGAGACTGAAGTTTTAAGTGTTTGAACTTTTAAAAAACAATGGAATGCTTAAAATTTGGAATGTTAATAATGTAATGTTGACATTAACATATGTTATTGGAAATGAACAAAGAGGAAAAGTTGTGGCTTAACAGTAATGTGTTGCTGTGTCAAGTTGACAAAGGGATTGGTTGCCTTGGCTAGTTCTATGTCAACTTGATACAAGATACAGTCTCCTGAGAGGAGGGTGTTATGGGACTATGCTCTAGTACAGTGTATATATTTGCCATTGTAAATATTGGCCTGATAAAATGCTTATTGACCAGAAGCTAGATAGGAAGTAGAATGGGTAAACCAGACTAGGAGAAATCTGGGAATGAGAAGAGCAGAGCATGAGAAGCCCAAGAGACATAGAAGAAGCAAAATGAGAATGTTGCACTAAAGCAAGGGTACCAAGTCACATAGCTAAACAAAAATAAGAAATACGAGTTAATTTAAAATATAAGAGTTGGATAGCAATATGTTTGATCCATGAGCCAAATGGCTTGTAATTAATATATGCCTTTTTGTGTTTCTTTGGGAATAAATAGCTGTCAGGACAGAGAAACTTCCAACTATGGGAGGAAACTTCATTAAACAAAGTAATTCCATAAGACTGGGCTGTAAACAAGCCTGTAATGCATTTTCTTAGTTAGTGACTAATACAGGAGGGCCTAGCCCATTGTGGGTGTTTCCATCCTTGGGCTTATAGTCCTGGGCACTACATAGGGAGATGTGGAGAAGAGAGTGTGACTGGAGGGGGTGAGAGGGAGAAAGGACCTTGAACAAGGATATACACAGTTAGAAAATGTGACTTTGTTCATAATAATAATAAAAAAGAAAAAAAAGTCCAAACTGAACAAACTATGATAGCAAGCCATTAAGTAGCACTCCTCCTTGAACTCTGCATCAGCCTACCTCAGAGTTACTGTTGTGTGTTGTGTTCTTGTCCTGACTTCCTCCAATGATGGACTAAGGTGTGGACAATTAAGGCAAATTAACCCTTTCATCCCCAACTTTCCTTTGGTTACAGTGTTTCCTTCATAGTAATAGTAATCCTAATACAGCAACCCTAGAAGAGAAGCTACTGCTAGCACTGAGCTAGAGCAGTATAATTCCTTACCACATTCCAAGCCTTATGCTTATAGCCACAGATAAGTGTAGCTACCACCCTTCATCAAAGAAAATTCTCTTTCCATCAACTGGAGATTAGAAAAAGTCACCACTACATAGTATGCAGAGATGACCAGATAGTGGGGAGCTCACTGTCAATGGATACATCTGTGTCACAGCTCCTGTATCTATGTCTCTGGGAGGATCACAGAAAGGGGGAGCATAGAGATTGCAAAAGTCAGAATACCAAGAAATCTGCTGTGAAATGGCTATGTAAAGAAAACCAGAACAGTGTCAGTATCAGTAGCCAGGCCAATGTGAAAGGGAAAAATTATGAAGTGAATTCTACTTTTAGAAAACTATAGGCAACTAATGACTTCTGGGAGCAGGAGAATTAGCCTGACCCAGGAATGAGACCCCTTACTGGTTACCGTGGAACCATACACACTAAAACCAAAAATAGGTTCAACATGATATGATATATGTATGTGCATAGGTTTGTAACAATATTAAAAAGGGGGTATTGATTTGAGAGTGGTGTTGTCATGTAGGGGTTGGAGAGTGGGTACTTGGAAGGAACTGGAGAAAGAGAAAAGGAGGAAATATATAATTATATCTTAATTTAAGACTTCTATATTTTTAAATGAGGCATTTGTGTCCTCGTTTATTCTGAATAAAGACTAATGCTGACTGAGTTAGGAATGAACGTCTACTGCCACCAAGTGTTAGTATTCTAACACAGAGACATGTGCTTTCAACTGAAAATGTAGCCTAAAATATGCCAACCTATGTCACTGTGCTGCATCAAAACACTGTCCAAATAAAGTGAATACTAATAATAGATAAAATATATTTTATTGGATATACTTAATACCGAGTAAAGAAAGTATAAGATGAACACCGATGATTTTGTTTCCAAATATGCCCTGGCCATTATTATGGCAAAGAAACAGACTGACAGATACACAAACACAAACACACACACACACCATGCAAAGCACATTTTGCTAGGAAGAACTAAAGTTATTCTCTTTATTCATTAAATAAAGTGAGAAACTATGTACAGTGAGTCCATTGTAAGTAACTGACATTGATATTAAGGTCTTTGAGGTGACAGTAACTTCCAGGTAACAGTCAGAAAAATTGTAATATCTCCAACCATGGTCACAAAAGAGTAAATTCTGCCAATACCATAAGTGATTTTGTGATTGGTTTTCCAGAATTAATCTCTCAGGTAGGAATCTAAAGCAGTCCTTTCCTTTCAGCTTGTGTCAATCCTTAGTGAAGAGGAGGACTATATAATTTCTGGGATCCTAACAATTAGACACTGACATAGAAACTCGTGCTGCTTTAAGGAAACTCATTTGTCATAATTTGATTATACATGACAGAAACCTAAAACAATATATGGACCTCATAGATCTATCTTGGTGTAAATTTGAATTCATTTTGACAACATTTAAAGTACATAAATGAAATACAAATTTCTTTTTTTAAAATGCCCGTTATACTCCTGACTGTAATGGTTTTTGTACCAGTAAATCACCTTGAGCCATAGCTGTATTCCTCTTCCAGTACATAAAACAGCTTATATTATAATCACAAATTTAGAAAAATCAAAAAACCCAAAGACTAGAGAGGTAGTTCACTGAATTAAGAGTGCCTGCTCTTCTAACAGAAGACCATAGATTAGTGCCTAACTCCTATATGGTTTAGCCTACAATAATCTGTAGTTCTAGCTTCAGATGATGTAACATCTTGTTCTGACTTCTGTAGGCACCAGCTCATATATGTCATATATTCACACTGGCATACATTATATCTTATTTGTATATTTTTATATATATATTATTTGTATATTTATTTCAATATATCAATATTTATATATTTATCACATATTCAAAAACCATACTGAGTCCTTTAAGAAACAGGCCTTGGCTAACACTGTGTTATTTTGAGTTAATGGTAACACTTTCTAAGTCATGAGTAATCCTCTATAAGAGGATTCTCAGAGACTAAAAGTATCATCGCTGCATTTTGGGTCAAGTAGGTTGCCTTAAGGAAGCCACTGAACAAGTGAAATCAAGTGACATTTGTGGAATCTACTTTTCCAAGGCCACTGTAGTCCTGACTCTTAAAAGGCCATTCTGGTCTCAATTGTCAGACAGTTTGCACTTGACCTTAGCAGGTTGTTCCTTTGACATTTATTTGACTAGTGTTTCCAGGGGGCAGTTTTCTATTTTGCACTGTCTGTTCACCACAGGAACATGAGAGTAATATTCAAAGATTTTTTTTTTCTCCTTTATCCTGAAGCCTGGGAAGCTTCCTTGATGTTTGTACAAAAAAAAAAAAAAAAGGGGGCTCAAAGTTCGTGTGTGTGTGTGTGTGTGTGTGTGTGTGTGTGTGTGTGTGTGATGCCTATTGTTGCTCAGATATAGAAGGCCAGGTAATTTTGCATATTCTGTATGAGAAGTCAACATAAAAATGATTGTCTACATTAGTGAATATTTAGGGATACCTACTTTTATTTTCAGTCTTCTTCCAACCCTGGGGAATACATTCTATACACAACAGAACTGTGCTCATAGAGTGAGAGAGGAAACCCAGGCTTCCTAAGAGTGTATAAAGCAAGATGAATCTGATTCTTAGCCATTTATCTGAGTCAAACACCATGTCTTAACTATGACACGAATCAGCATAATTCTGTTCTAATTCTTGATAATGCTTAACCAACAGATCCATCTATGGAAAACTAGAATTAATAAGGCACTTTCTTATATGTATTCCATTACTTATCACAAGGGGTCTACTAAGGATAAGCTGACAGTACAGTGATGTTATGAACTTCTCTCTACGGTCAATGAAGGCTAGCTGTAAATAAAGTCCATCAGTCTCTGTGACCTGGGGCAAAGTCACTCCAGTTCCATCATCTATGAAACTTGCTAACTATCTCTTGAAGTAGACAGAGACATTACAAGCTTAGGATGCACACACAGTAAATGTTTGTGAGCATGTTTCATGTACCATGAATCCAACTTCTGAAGTTAGAAAAATGGGGAAGAAATGGTAGCCAATTCCCTTCACCGAAGCCACCCCCAGAGCTGCAGAGAAGATACATGCTTCACCCATTTCACTCGGCTGAAGGCCGGTATTCCAACATTTCCCCACAGACTTAAGATATAAATTTCAAATGCCTCCCTACCCGAAGCGTTGCTATGGGATGAGCATTGCCCACCATTACCTCCTCCTCAAACCCTGCGTCACAATACCCCTTGCGAATTTTCATGGAACATTTAGTTCTGGCCAGAACCCTTTCTCTGCACAGAGAGGTCTATGTCCACCCCAATTGGCTGTCGTCCTGGGCAACCAAGGACGCGGTGAGAATGCGGGGTGGGGGTAGGGGCCCCTGGCCAGTATTTAAAGGCTGCCACTGCCCACACCCATTTAGTCCGGCCAGGACGGCGACGGTGAAGCACCTGGGTTGAGAGGGAGGAGCAAGGTAACAAGCGACCCCTGCCTCTCCCGTCCCCAGCCCGCGCCTCAACTGAGGCGGGTGTGTGTGGGACCCGGGAGTGGCTCTCACAGTTCATCACCCACCAACACCTTCCTCCCCCACCATCCTTACCCCACCCAAACCACCTGGGCAAGACAACCCAGGTGCGAAAGACAGTGATTCTGAAAGGAAGAGTTAGCAAGTGGAGAAGAAAGAGGGTGATCCTCGCGAAGAAGGAAGGCGAGGTCACAGGCACGAGCTCTCGTGGCCCTAGGGACTCCAATTTAGGAGGTTCTTCTGATTGAACATCGGATCTGGCTCAAAGTGACAGCTCCTAGGACACTACCACTAAGACCTCGTGAAGATCCCTTAACCATGACCCAGAAGGCCAACGAAAGGGAGGATCCCCTCAATCTGGGCGGCGGCGGCTGGGCATCTTCCATCCCATTACGCACTTGGTCCTCCTACCATCGAAGACAGAGGGGCTCTCAGATGTCCAAGCGGAGGTACCGTGATGGCCCCAAAGCTGAGTATGAGGTTCCCAGGAAACAACCCAAACATCAGCACAGCCCCGGCCCTTGGTTCCAACCACCCAGAAGGCCCTATTGGGCCCTATACTCCAACTGGGGGCGCTGCGGAGGGCCCTGGCGTCCACCCCTGATGGCATTCCAGAGCCCTCTGTGCCCAGCACAGATGATACGGGCCTATGGTCTGCACCCGCTCTGCTTTTGCTGCTGTTCCTGTTGGAGCAGGCCCTGGAACCCCTGTTGGGAGAGACCCCCAGGCAGAAAGAAGCGCTGGGGCCGCAGGGGTCGTGGCCTGCGCCGCCACCCTCGTCGGTCCATCCCGAGGAACCCACCTATAGACCTGAGCAAGCTGCTGAGGCCGGTCAATCTTTACGGGTGGCGGGCGCCTGGGATGAGAGCTCCGCGGAACACCACCCAGTTCATTATGAATCAGGTCTATGAAGATATGAGGCAGCAAGAGAAGATGGAGCGCCAGCAGGCAGCATTGAGGGCACAGCAAGCCCAGGCTGGTGGCACCTCCCCTGGAGGCTCCAATACCAAAGAGGTGCCTCACAGCGGCGTCGAGGAAGACTCGCAGTTGCCTGAAGATCTGTATGGCTTCATGCAGGATCCCTCTCTAACCTTCAGTCCTGCTCCAGTGCAGCAAATACAGTCTCCCACCCCACAGCAGGTAGAGGAGGAGGAGGAAGAGGAGGAGGAAGAGAAAAATGATGAGTGTGACGCGGTGTGTGATGAAAAGGAGAGCGAGGAGGACGACGAGGAGGGTAAACAGACAGAGGAGGAAGATGTGGATGAGGAAGAAGTCGAGGCTGACAATGGAGAGGAAGGAGAAGAGGACCAAGAAGAAGAGGCCATATTCCAAGAGGAGGGTCTGGAAGATGGACAGCAGAAAGAATTCTTGCCTATGGGAATGCCTTTGTCAATCCTAGTAGGGGACGAAGAGGAGACGGAGAACTTTATAAACTTTGATTATTTAAGCCAAGAACAACTAATTCCCAATGTGCCAGAGGCAAATATGTTTATGATACCGGACATTAGCCTTTAGCCATCAAGAAGGAAACTGAGAAACGAAATGGAACTGATTTGAGGCTAATATGGACAAACAGCTTATTAAATACAAATTCAATATTGAGTTCCATTAATAAACATCAATTTAAACACCTTTGTTGGCCACTATAAAATATTTAAACATCGGTGTGTTTGTGTATGACTATGGGTGGGGGAGGGGAAGATTTCAGATATATTTTATTGGAAATGATTAAAGGCCAAATATTTTATTACTGCAGTTTGAATATTTTCATTTGCTGTCTCCCTCTTCAGACAATTGAGACTTTGCAGTTCAAATTGTTTTTTTAATTTTCACAGATTAATGAGCTTGTAATCAACAGATTTTTGGCTGTCACATAAGTAAGCAGCATTTAAGGTGGCCCCTGACTACCAGTGCTCTTGTAACTAAGGGCACTTAGAACAATATTTTTCTACAGCTTTAGGTTTTCCACCTTCAGAGTTCCTTTGTGAGGGCTGTATTTTGGTAACTTCTTTTGCTGTCTGCTGTGGTGTTGCTCATTTATATTCCTTGTTCCACAGTGCTATGAATCTTCCTCAGAAGAGCATGAAGTTGCTTCTGTGGAACTGGTTATCTGCCATGGCCTCAGCAATCCATAATCCATGCATGGAGGATTCCCCCATGGTCAGAAGTCAACTTGCACACCTAGTTAAGATCCAAGGTAACTGCAAACCATGGCACATGGCTTAGATTTTGAAGCCTTGTTCATGCATATATTCCTTGCATACATTCAGAGGAAATAGAAACATAGTTTTGCAAAATGGATTAAAGAAATGACTTGTGTGGGGTGGAATACCGAATTTTGCTTCCCAGTTTTTCTTTAGAAAGGCAAGTAAAAATGTGTAAACATGAGCCTGTGTGAATAGTTTCTGCTAGTCTGTAAACTATTATCAATGGAGAATACATCATAACAAACAGCAGCTTTGGTTCAAAGAGTTTTAAGAAGTAAAGACACATTTTCTTTTGGTTGCCTAAGTTTTGTTGACAGCGTTTATCCACAGTCACCATAGATGAAGAATTTGAATACAGCTTCTACAGAATTCCACCTTGTTTGCTAGGCTTTTTAACTTGGAACACTAGTATTTGTTGGTTGATCAGTGGATTTTATTTTTGATTTCTTTCTTGGATATTGATTTTTATTGAGAGACTATATACTATTAATAAAATTATTAAAATGTTCTCATTTGTATTTAAATATCTGAAATCTATGCAGCTGTACTCCAGTGTTCAACAGAATGAAGAAAAAAAAAACCTTGTAAGATTCTAAAATTCACACCAAAAATTCATACCAGTAAATACCTAACATTTAATTGTAATGTAAGAATGTGCTACTTTCTGTGTTATTCAGTTTCTACATGGTTTATCAAATTTATTTCAATTGGCTATCATTTGCCTATTACAATTATATATATATAGGGAAAACAAAATACTTTGCTCCTGATACTGGTCATTCCCTTCACATAAGATTTCCAATGTACTTCATTCAAAACACTTGTGAAAAATCACTATGTCAAATGCATATAGCTTTCCATTCAAGAAAATCTAAGTTTGAATGCCTTTACGGTCTCATATCTGGAAAATTCTCAGTTTTGTCTTGTAAGATATACTCCTATTAAATTAAAAATTCTAATTTCTTATTAATGAATTTTAATCAATGTATGAAATGTGTTAGTATCATATCTACCCCACTGAATTTTCTCCCTTGGTTCCCTGACTCATCATCATATCTTCCTAACTTTGTAGCTTCTAAAAAATGAAATTGATCACATTAAATGGTTTCAAGGCTTTAAAAAAAATCACTACTAGGGATTGTCTTAATCCCATTTCTATTGCTATAAAGACACACTATGACCAAGGCAACTCTTACATGATCATTGAATTTGGGGTTTTTACAGTTTCAAAGGCTTAGTCCATTATGACAGGGATCAAGATGGCATGCATGGCAGGACAAGGTGCTATAGGAGTAGTTGAGTGTTACATCCTGATTCACAGGCAGCAGGGTGGGGGGGAGATAAAGCACCTAGGACTGCCATTGATTTTTTTGAACCTTAAAACTTATCTCCAGTGACACATTTCCTCCAATAACACCACTTCTGGTCCTTCTAATCCTTTGCTGATGAGAAAGTATTCAAATCTATGAGCCTGCAGGGAGCGGGAGGTTCAGGAGTTTACATTCTATATATTTCTATATATTCTTTCTAGGGATAGTGATTCAGCAGTTACTGAAATATTATTATTCCCTAAACAATATACAAAATAAGGGCACAATGATGATCCACCAAAACCTTTTCATCTGAAGGAACACTGAAAGCTCAAATCCTAAGGAAACCTCAGAGTGAGGTTGGAATATTTTCTAAGTGTTTCAGGGTGAGGACTTTGGAGTCTAAGCTGGCTAGCAGCTGGAAGGAGCTTTGTGGTATTGAGAAACTGAGAATTGACCTAAAAGGGTAAATTTTGGAGGAAGAAGCAGCCAATAAGAAGCAAAAGAGGTAGGCAGACATCATATTACCTACTTAATCTCTGTGCTTATCTATCTCTTTTGAATGACATAAGCAAAATTTATTGAAAGAAAAACTAGTCACTGATGACTCCTTACCTAAACATGTTTTATAACAAACCACTGTGATGATCTTGCAGGTTAATATGAAACAAAAAAAAAACATGTCAAGAACTGGAATGATTGACATTTTATATACCAAGTCACCACACACTATCACATAATAAATTATGTAGTTTGTTTAGCATGACTGTTGCAGCTACTACTTCCCGTCCAGTCAGGAACTACACACGGCTTATAACTTAAGGATATTCTCAAACTAGACCCAGTGTTTATATTTAGAAGTAAGGTGTACTGGAACTAAAAAATCTCAATTCTTCTTTTTCTTCTTTTCCTCTTCCTCTTTCATATCCTTCTGCTCGTTCTCCTCTTCCTCTTGTCCTTATGGTCTGGTTTTTCAAGACTGAGTTTCTCTTTTTCTATGTTGCCTTAGCAGACATGGAACTCACTCCGTAGACAAGGCTGGCCTCAAACTCACAGTGATCTGCATGTTTCTGTCTCCCTAGAGCTGGGACTGAAGGTATGCACCACCACTGCTTGGTTAGAAGTTTATTTTTCAGGTCATTTTAAAAGTGGATCAATTGGGCACAGTGGCAGATACCATTAAACATTTTATGAAATGTCAGAAAAACATTTAGAATGCCTAAATTTATTATCATTACTGTCTGAGATTGATAGAGAGATATATCTTCCATAAACACTTGTTAAATAATTCATATGAAGTTATATGAAGACAACTCGACACGATAATTAGTAATTAAAATATGTAGGCTCTAATCAAAATTGTGGAGGAAATCATACTCAGAGCTCAAAGTTAACTATGTGAAACAGGTCTTCTTTTTCATTGTTTTGTTACTTATTGTTAAAGAAACTCAAATCAAAACTTTCATTTAGAAAATTTCATAAGAATTTATATGTAATATTATACATGTCTGATATTATATAGTCTAGTATTTTCCTCTTCTAGACATAGCTTTTTAATCTTATCTCCACAATAGCCAAAGGACTTTTTCCCCTGTGGAAATGCTGGTTTTCTAAGAATGGTAAACACGACATTTATAAATCAACTTTGTGCTCTGAGCATGATTTCATAAAATATGTATACCTCTGTATAAAAAGAAGACATTATTTCCAACACTTTCAGTTTCATTAAACACAAAGGAAAATATAACTTGTATTTTGTCGGATTCATTAATTATGCATATCTGGGAAAAATTACTTTAGCATCAATGTATAAGCATTTGTTGAAGAAAAGAGTAGATGAGACAAAGAAATGATTTTCTTAAATGTAATTTGGAATTTTTCATAACACAATGATGTTAGAGCTGTGATGTTTGTATCAGTCAGATTTATGCTAATGGACAATGCAAGAATTTGCACATAATACTTCTTAGTCACTTTGTTTTGAATTATTTGTATATGCAAAACAAACATCTAACGTTAAAGGACTGTAGTGGGATTATGTTCTGTTACACTGCAAATATTTGTCCCTCCTATTGTTTTAATGAAAAGCCGATTGGCCAGAAGGCAGGCAGGAAGTGTAGGCAAGGCTACCAGACTAAGAGAACTCTAGGAACTGGAAGAGCAGAGCAGAGATACCAGTGGAGTTGCTAACAGACACAGAGGAAAGAAGATAACCATGCTGCTCTGAGAAAAGGTACAGACACGTGGCTAAACAGATTAATGGCATAGGCTGAATTAAAATTTAAAAAGCTAGCTAGCAAAATGTCTGAGCCATAGATAAATCAGCATGAAATTAATATAAGCCTTTGTGTGATTATTTGGGGCTAGCTGAGAGTGGTTCCAAACCTCTGAACTAGGCCAGAAAGCCTGCACCAGAAACTTCATATTACACAGGACTCGTTATATATTGCTTAATTTTGCAAAATTAATGGGAATGTGTTCAAAATTAAAGGAAGCTGATAGAAGAGATGAAAAAAATTGGGTACATAATAAGAACTCCTGTATGTTTCTTATCATGGTACTTACAAGACAATTGTCAGCATTTGTTTCTGTTTTCCCAAACATTGTGATAATACTCCACTGTCATGGAAACTTACAGTTGAGAACAAATACCCAATATTTAGGGGCTTTATTTTGAATAATAAATCTATGAAAATTACTGTAGGCTAAACTACATTTTATGGCCAAGGTTATGAGCCTGAATTCTGAACATTACATATATCTAATTCATTAATACAGTTTAGGAAATCTTTTTCCAGCATAAAATACTCAGTGATCACCCTAAACTAAGCTAATGATCAAGATTAAAATCTAGTTTAGGCATTGGGTAAAATTATACAAATGAAAAGGCTCAGTGTTTGATATTTAAAGTGAAATGATTAACCAACAAAATAACTGCAGCTAGATCCATTGAAAAAGCATGAAGGACTCTCATGTTTTATGCATTTTAAAATTATATCATTTACTGCTAATGTGGCCTCAGAGAAGTTATCACAATTTATGGCTTTTAGTTTTCTTCACCTATGGTATTTACATGACATCTAGTGAGATTATTTAAACTAAGACCCTAGTACTTATCAAATGCACACAATGGTGACATTAATACATGCTAGCTTTAATATTTAATAAATACACAGTGAGACTATTGCTAAGCATTATCCAAATACTGCTTGCTGATGATTAAAATATGAATTTTCTCAATGAACAGGATGGTTGACTGACTCTATCCTGTTTTTTTTCTAGAATAATTGCAATTAGATGTATAGCTCAGAACTTTATGTACAGAATAAGAGAACAATTCACATTTCCATAGTTGGATCCATTCCCTAAATGACATTTCCTATTCTTTACTATGCAAATTCTCCTTCTCCCAGTGAATGATTTGTCCTTTATTTTAAGGCTGGTATAGTACTTTGATAATTGATGCTAAGATTTATCCATTATGCTCTATATAAGCATGAGATAATACAGTAACTAAGATGGTATTTGAAGGAAGCAAATACTCAGTTAATACTTGTGAAATCATTTATTTAAGCTATATGAAGACATTTGAACACATTAACAGTATATATATCTACATATGTTTATATATAAAGATTTAAATAAATACATATATTTTTGGCAAAAATTACTCAAGCAAAATAGTCTAATTTTATTATATCTCACTAATAATCAGCACAAAATTTTGCTTAAAAATACTCTTGAATCCATGGATAATGTTAATTTGCAATGTGACAAGATCATTTTTAAGTTAATAGTTGAAAATTCTTTTTATGCTACTTTTAAAATTTATTATAAAGATAAAATAAAATACTGAAGAATATCATTATTCAATATAAGACTACAGAAACATACAGCTCATATCCCAAAACACATTAAACACATACAAATTATTTGTCATATATTATCAGTTTTAAATATAGGATAATCATCACAACTAATGTTTTCCTTACCACTTACATATATAGAAAAAATTTTAATGAGAAAATGATTTACAGTCCTCAGTTGTCTACTTTTAGGTCAAAATTTTAAGTATCCATTCTTATTTTAATATTCTTCCCTGTATAAAACTCTATCTGAAATATATATATATATATGTAATATATAGAGAGAGCAAACAGATTCTACATTAAGAAATAAAAATATGAAGGGAAGAAAAATGGGTGGAAGGAAAAAGAAAAGGATAAAAGAGGTAAATAAATAAATTTATAAACAAATTTAAGTTTGACCAAAACAAAGCGTCACTTCAGTATGAGACCAGCAACAGATAGGTATCTAAGATATATACTAACATTCCTACCTTCTCTTCACAATTAAAGTTTTATGTCATGTGCAAGGCTGATTCTCTCCAGGTAACTATTCAGAGGTCAATGTTGCTGGAGTATATGCTTCTTATGCAGTCTAATGGAGTTGAAGATGATCTTTTTGGAATCATCAAGACCCAGGAAAAAAATAATATATTTCTCTAATTGCATACATTTTGTTGTAGATGTATTTATAATTGTTTTGTTACTGGCAGAAAGGAAGGAGGATTTGAGATAAATTTATTGCTGTAACAAATTATACTTAAATATTTTTCTGGGTACACTTCTAACCTCAAAATATAATCAATATTTAGCATGTAGAAATTATTTTTTCAGAATCACCAGATGCAGCTCCATGCATGAACAGAGGAACATCACAGACTCCCTTCAACAGGAAGACTGCACAGTGAGAAGGTTGTCCAAACAGAGGGACCGGAATGACCTTTGGTGGTAAAGGGCTACAGAATGTTACAGAGCAGCAATCCTCCATAACTCTGAACACTAGCTCTGAAAACTTTCTACTTTTTCTCCTCTAGAACATTTTAGTAATGAGAAAGATCCATCTCTCCATGGTAAATGATTATCTCCATGAGGAATAATTAATATCTTTTGATGAGAAGCTGATCACAAGTGTGCAGACCATGGTGGACATTGTTCAGCCAGTAAAGAGCTTCCCTTCAAAATAAAAAGAACCTAATTTAGATTCCTAGTGCCTACACAAAAAGCTGAGTGGATAGATATACATCTGAAACCCCAAGCCTGGAGAGGTAAAGAAAGGTTGATACTTAGGGGGCCCCTGGCAGCTAACCAGCTACTTTTTAGCACCACATTCCAAGATCAGATAGCTTGTCTCAAACTAAAACAAAGAACTCTCTATGTCTGTCTGTCTGTGTGTCTGTCTGTCTGCTTCTCTCTCTCCCCCTACCTCACACACACACACAAGCAAACACACACACACACACAACCACACCACACCAGCACACCACTAACATACATAAAAATAAATTTGATGAGACTTTGTACACCAATTTGCCCCAAATTTTCTCTATAGGAAAATACCACAAAGGTAGTGAATTTTAAATAAGGATGTGAGGTATTTAAAGAATCTTTTACAGATACCACACAAACTATCTAGACCACTGCTTCTTGTACATGTGTCCCTATCCATCATCTTGCTAGGTTTCTATAGTCTGAATTTCTTTTTTGACATTGCATTTAAAATAGATTGTTCCAGATTTAAGACACTGATTCCAGGCTACAAGGGACATGTCTCACAATTTGAGAATTTCAAGTCAGTTTTATATTGCTACTTCACACTAAGTTAATGCTGTGTACATTCAACATTGTGATTTTAAAAATTACAGTGTAGCACTTGCTTTATAGGAAGAAATCAGTAGAAATAGCTGTAACAAAAGCTAGATGATTACTTGCATTTTTACTTTTTCAGACTGTTCAAATTCTATTGGAAATATTTAATATTCTAGTATAGTTAATTTAAATACATTTGCAACATTTAAGAATCAGCTTTTACATATCTTTTTACATATTTCAGACAGACTTTAATTGGAATGTATGAAGCTATTTACAATTGATAATTCTTATCTACGGATATGTTTATATTTTCATGTGTATTTTTAGTTCTATTTAAAATATTCTGCTTATATAATTTACAATTTCTCAAAATGCTTCAATTACATTATATTATTTAACTTTTACCCCTAAACATAACTATTCATGTTTAGTTATGTTTAGGGATAAGCTCAGAAATTCAATGCTAAATATGCAGTTAAGGGTTTTGTATATTGTTAACTTCTTATTAATGACAGAATTTTGTTGAACGAGGATATCATAATGTGGACTGCCAAACTGAAGATAAGATGAAGTCAAATGGCTCTCTGTGTTTTTATATGCTATAGTTCTTCCCAAAATCAATATTCTTATTTCTAAACGTAAATAAAAATATTTTTCTCTCTTTTTTAAAAATGTTATGTGGTTCCAAACTACTTCCTGCAAAATATTTATATAAAAAATACTGTTAATGGAACTAGCTTTTTTTCCCCTCACCTATTGTCTTTCATATGCTCTGAAAAGCTGTTTCCTAGCTCAATATACAGCTGCCACCTAGTGGACATGGTACATGTGACCTATGGATGACAGCTGTTTCATTTATAGTATAGAAAGACAGCACAGATGAGCTAGGTCATGTTCTCTATGCATCAGTCACTGTCAACTAGTAGCCCACACATAGAGATAATAAATTATCACAATGTAAGCTTCTGATAATTGTGGATATTCCAATTTAATTTTAATAAACAACTCATTAAGTAAAAAAGAAATAAAAACACATAGCACATTAAAACACATAAAAATCTATTTAAATATATTGCTGTGTAACTTCGTAGGCTTTTTTTAATCCAGAAGACTAAGATATAGCAGAAAAAAAGCTTTTAAAAACCTGAGATTTGCATGTATTTTAGATTTATGTTCAGATTTTTTATGTTAGAGTAACTTTACTTATATTTTATATAAAAGCATTTTTAGAGTGAATCTTTGACATGTAAGCCACCAATTTTTATGTTTGTGTATTTGTGTTCTTTTAATTGTGCCAGTAGAAAAAAACAATTAACAAATTTGTGATTTATATGCTTAAACATAAAGTCCAAATTGCTTAGCCAAATAATATTTAATAACTTAATCTTAAGAAATAAAAAATATCAGTACGAGTTGCTTCTTTGACCTACTTTAAGACAGAGAAATTTGTCTTGGCCACTCCTGGAACCCAAACATCATTTAATTCATTAATGATCCTAGCAGCCACTAATTAGAGCAGCAGCTTACTAAGGGAAAAAAAAAAAACAAACCTTCTTGTTTGTTTCTGGTCATACAAACAGAGTAATTGACACTTTTATTACTGCCCTATTTCCAGCTCTTTGTTCAGGCAGCATTAGTGAACACATATGAGCCTGACATGCAGTTTCTATATTTTCAGTAATGCATTCAGCACAGAGTCCCTTGAGGAATACCCTACACTACGTTCTCATAATCTTCACATTCTACTTCCTGGACACTTGTTGAACCATAGTCAGTTGTATATAATTCTTTTTCTTCTCAAAAAAATCTAAAGGGTAGAAAATGGATCATGTATTTCCAGTGTAGAATCCTGTAATGATATCAATGTTTACAGAACATAACATTGTACTGAAATTAATATATGAAACAAATGGTGATCATTAATAGTTCTACCAGAGGAGCCTAATGACTTACTTCAGTGTAAACTAAATTCACTTTGATAGAATAGAAAATAACAGGGCAATGTAAGTGGGCATGCCAACCCACATTTTAGGCATTCCAAAACCTCGTGTCTTAGTATGGTCTTTGTAGACAAATATATTTTCACAGGAAATAAAAATAAATTTTGTATATCTAAGGAGCAATTTTTGGCTCAACAATCTTAATGACCAATGACCATTATGAAAATGATCCTCTTTGAAATGTTCGGAGCATCATTTTTTTTCCCAGAATGCATTTCAAAAGGCACGTTGATGTTAAAGTTCCTGGTATAAAACTTTCAAACAGTCAACACTTATTTTATTCTATATTCACTTTATCAAACTCTTACCTTGGATTAAACTTTATGCTGCTTACACTTTCCTAGTTCTTTAATGTAAAGGCCAGAGCTAGAAACTACTAAAAGACTTGGCTTTGGCTATATTGCTTCTAGATGTCAGATTGGAAGTCACAGCTATTTTCTAACTTCATTAGTTCCACTTCGTTGTGAAGAAGAAGTGGATAAAAGGTTATAGTCACTTCAGATTATTCAAGGATGCAATTTTCATTCAATATTTAAAGCCATGCATTTTTAGTCATATTGCATATTGTAATGCTGTCTTTGCAAAGTGCTGAGTCTCTATAATTGAAGTCCAAAGGTTTCATGATAAATTATTTATAGGATGAGTAATTTTAAAGAGAGAGAAAAAAAGAGCAGAGTGCCAAATTGTCCTAGCATATCATTAAGAGAGGTTTCCTGACCCCTTCCCCTTTCTTCTAAGGTGAAAGTAAAGCAATCGGTTTGAGAAATTTTTAATTTTCTAAATTAAAATTAGCTGTCACTAATGAAAGTGGATGAAAATGTTAATTGCTGGATACCAGAGGAAAGGAGCCATGTAATCATCTCTAAAAAATAAATAAAGTCCAACATAAAAAATTAACACTGTATTATCAGGAAAAGACAAAGCATAAGGAAAAGTTGAAGTGTATCAAATGACAATGTTTGGCCTATGGAAAGAACCGAATTTAGAGTCAGAATAATTAAAATAAAAAATACAGATTTAACTTGTAAAATAACTTAGTCACAACATTGAATAACGCTCCTCATAACATTGAATAATGCTCCATTCCACCTAGTTTGTTTAGGTTGCCAATTAGACCAAACATAAGGATGAGACCAGAAACAGAGCTTTAACTTTTGACAGACCTTAAGAACAATCTTCCAAGTAGCTTACAATCAATGACTCATCTATGTTGTATCTTAGACATCTTGAGACTTGCCACTACAACTATGGATAGTGATAAACTTGTTACCACACATGTTACACAAACCCACACAGATTGCCTTTATTGGGAGGCTAGGGAGTGGACAGTTAATAGTTAATGCTCAATAAATATACCTTCTCTGAATGTACGGCTCAGATTGGAAAATTTGGTGACAGAGGCAAAGAAAGCTCAATAGAGAATAAAATACAAAATTTGATAAGAATTTAAAAATGGTAATGGTAATGTACTTATGATATAAGATGAAAGGGGCTGACTGGTTTAGATAATATACACAAGATCAGTTAGTTAGAATTCTGATAAAATCCTTAAAGCTAAGTTTCCCAATGCAGAGATTTGTGTTTATTTTTAGAAGGTAAGGTATATTAGTTATTCTAATAATTATGGAACACTAAAGTTGAGATTGTGCTGCATTTTATGTAAATTGCACACTGAAGATAGTCTGTAATTCCTGGACCTAACAAGTATCCATCCACATCTATAAACTCATTATCCTTTATTCAATGATGTTTTCTATTCCATAACTTAATTTATCACCATTCCCTAAAATTGTGTGTGTATACACCACTTACAAGCATGTGTGTATGTAATCACATATACATATGTAATTTAATGTAACAAGTGCTTATCATTGGTCTACTAACATGTCTTGGTTGGCTATAGAAATAACTAAGGTAGCAATAATTAGCAGAATGATACTCAGAGTAATTCATACTTTATTGGTATTATAGCCTGAACCCTACTTTAAAAAATATAAAAAAGTCTATAGTCTACTTCTTAAATATCTTTCATTATATAGAAAGGTTATGTAATTTATAAAGTTATATAGTTTGTAAATAAATACTTAAATCAGAGGTCATATCTAACTTGGGGTCCTATGTGTTAATGAACCCACACATTATGTTGCATGTCTCTACTAAATGATAGAAATTAGTGTATAATTTTTGGATATAGCAAGGATTATGTCCAGAACATTTTACCAGCAGTTATATGAACAGTGATTTTTCAGCATAATGAGCAAAGAGCATGCCATAAATGGCTGAACTAACAAGTATAGGCTCTGTGGCATGTGCTTGCCATTTATTCAGCAGGGAAGATCTTTGGGCAGGATAAGGTTCCTTCAAAGTATGGAATGTGACTAAATGAGAATGTGACTACATGTCATACTGTTTCAAATAAGCCTTGTAGCTTTGTTTTCCTGTTTAGACTTTTGTGTACTCCACAACTCTTATCTAATGACACATTGAACATTATTATATTTAATATCAACCCATCAAGAGGTATCAATTATTAGGAGTTCTGTAAAATAAAAATGTAAGGAAGACACAATACATATATTTAAAAAAGATTTCTACAAACAATGGTTAGAGGGAGGCCTTTTAAAAATTTTTTTTAAAAAATACTGTTATTTTTTTAATTCCATATATTTGTATAAAGTATTTTTATTCATATCAGTCTGCTACTATTCCCTTCCAACTTCCCCTATTGCCTCCAAGTCTGTCTCCCTGCAAATTTCATGTCCAGTTTTTGTTATTAATAACTATTAATTGGTGTTTCTCAGATGTGCATTCGTGTGTGGGCATCCATAAGGTATCTAATTATCAACATCCACATCTGTTACAACAGTTCTGTCACAGGTCTTTCAGACAACTGAGAGGACTGTTTTGGTCCAAGAGGCCAAGTTTTTATTGGGGATGGATATGACTGAAAGAAAAGGCATATAAACAGCGGTGGCATGGCAGAGTAAAAGTTGTGGCTGGTGACTTGATTCAGATTCTCCATTTGTCTTTTGATATTTGTGCACGGATTTTGCTTGATAATAAATGGTGGAGTAAACTTTTTTCCTTTCTCACACACCTTGAAGAAGAGTAACTTTTCCTCTTATAGGCACCACCTATAGTCTGAACCCTACTTTAAAAAATATAAAAATGTCTATAGTCTACTTCTTCAATATCTTTCATTATATAGAAAGGTTATGTAGCTTATAAAGTTATATAGTTTGTAAATAAGTACTTAAAACAGAGGTCACATCTAACTTTGGGACCTATATGTTAATGAACACACACATTATGTTGCATGTCTCTACTAAATGATAGGAATTAGTGTATAATTTTTGGATATAGCAAAGATTATGTCCAGAAACCCATAGGTTCTCTGCCAAGTGTGTGTGTGTGGGGGGGGTGTTAGAGGCCTCTCATGCACCCAGTTTGGAATTCTAACTGGCTGGACCTTGTTCAGATAATCATAGCTTCAGTGAGATGATGTGTCCAATAGCTATGCCATGCCATATGCGCAAGTCAGCACTTCAACACTCTCTTTCTACTTTTCTTCTGGAATGTTCCCTGAGTCTTGAATGATAAGAGGTTAATATGGATGAGCCTTCCACACCTGAGCACTCATGGTTATTAGACTTAACATTTTGAGTATGTCTCTGGATTAACCACTAACGATCACATAAAGAAGCTTTTCCAACCGCAGTTGCATCTCACACAAATCTACGGGTAGAGAAAGAAGGCAGCTTGACACTTAGCCTAAAAAACAAAATCAGGCTCCCCACTAGGGTCTATGACCTGCCAAGTCATGGACTTGTGTCCAAGATTATAAAACCAGGTATGACATCCCCACTTTGAAACAGTCCTCATAGCCATTTACAAAGCAGTTGTTATCAAGATAATCAATGTGCCATGCTTGTACCAGTGGACACATCTTGCTCATAGGTTAGCATTAAAGCATATAGGGCCAAGCATTGGGCAACACTATTTGTTACAAGCCACACAGCACCTTGTGTCATTTTTTTTAAGTTATACACCATGGAAGTGTATGTATCTCCAAAGTGGGTTAGGAAGTCCTTAGTGTATACCCAGGTGTGGTATCGCTAGGTCATATAATTCTTGAACTGATGAAAATTCATAATCCAAGGATAGTGGACATGGAGCAGGCCATAAAGTGCTTCAAGGTACAAGTATGAAGACCTAAATTCAGATTCCCAGTAAAAGCCATTCATGGTGGGTGTACATGAATCATGTTGCATTTAATATATGTTCAGAAAATCCAAGTTTCGCTAAATCAGTGACCAAAAGCCTAAAAATATTTCTACTCATAACGAAGTCAAGGAAGAATTAGCTTTCAAGAAATAAGATTTCATTCATGCAGAATCTTGTAAAACACATTTAGCACTTTCACACCTTTCAGGATATTGATCAACTTTCCTTGCTGTTTTTAAATCACAAAATTTGCCCTAAATACCATGTTTATTCTTGTAATGATACATATTTACCCAAAATATTTATTTAAATTGTTTTTCTTAATATAAAAGAAGAAACAAGAAAGCAGCTCTTAATGTAAACAAAAGCTATATGCAGGCTTAATAATAGAAAAGGAAATAAATTTGTGTACACACACTTTTTAGAACCTGTAGGTATTCTGTGCCTTTAGAAGATTCAGCTCATTTACTGTGACATGGTACTCATTTCCTACTTCTGTATTTGGAATTCAGCAGCAAGGTGGTGCATTGCAGATACAGGGTTGGCTATGTCAATTTCCCCTAGATGGCACTCTTTTCCAAGAAGACACACAGTCAAGTACAGTCACTACTATTTTTTCCCCTTTGATTTGAACAAGTATGTTAACACAAAAACCTTACACTGACTACTGTTTTTATGTCTTGATGGAGAGGGCACAATTTTGAGACAATATGAACAACATGATTTTAAAATCTTCTCTTGATTTCCTGAAACTGTAAAGATGCATGTTATTTCTTTTAAAACCTTAAGTAAACATATAAGAAAAGATATCTCAGTAGTGTTTATTCTGAGAGTTTTGTTAATTATGGAAAAGGCTGTGAAAAATTATACTTGAATGTTAGTTTCTGGGCTAAACGCCATGGATCTTTTTATAAATCTTGCAATATTTATTAGTCTCTTTAGATTGGCAGTAGATTCCTCATGCTGGACTCTGTAAATCTTTAAAAACATTTTATTACATTTATTTGTGTAAATGTGTGTGTAAGAGAGAAAGAAAGAGGAAGAGATTGAGAGAGAGAGAGAGAAAGAGAGAGAGAGAGGTGGTTTGTTTTATGTGTGGAGGTGAGAACACAATTTGTAGGCTCATTCCTTCCACTATGTGGGTTTAGTTGATGGAACTATTATCTTGTCACCATGCACATTTACCTCCTCTGCCTCCTCATCAGGCCCTCTATTATTATTTTGTGACCCGTTTTTCATGTGCTGGCTTTCTGCTGAGTGAGGAGAGGTCTTTACTTTGGTAAGGTCCAGCCTGCTTACCTTTCAGGTGTTTCCATGATTTATTGAAAGGAAGAAACATCAGTTATAAAATAAACAGTTAAACCACTTAGAATTGGAGGTGATATGATAAAAATCTTCATAAATTCAGAAAAGTAAAGTGGGTCTATGTTTTAGTACATTATAAATCCCTCTTACTGGTTTAATAAAAAGCTGATTGGCCAGAGGCAGACAGAAAGTGTGGGTGGGGCTATCAGAGTAAAAAAACTCTGGGAACAGGAAGAGCAAAGCAGAGACACCATAGAAACACTGGAGAGACAGCAGGAGAAGCCAGCAGATGCTGAGAACAACTATGCTGCTCTGAGAAAAGGTACCGAGCTGCATGGCTGAACAAGATAAGAATCCTGGGTTAGTTTAAGAGTGAAAAGTTAGTAATCTATATGCTTGAGCCCTAGGTCAGTTAGCATAAAATTAATATAAGTGTCTGTGTGTTTCTGTGGGACGGAGGTACTGCAGGTCTGAACCATATAGGCTAGACAGGCCAGAAACTTAATAATACATCTTTTCTTCTGAGTCTCCTCATTTCATCATAGAAGTCTTTAAGGCATCTCCCATACTTGATGTATCTAGGCCTCACTGTGTTCTCCTTTGCTTTGAAAGAGCACCTTTTATTTCTGCCTTTCAATTTTCTGCTGTTCTCACCCATAGCTTTAACCTTCAAGAATTGCATAGTTTACCAAGAGGAAGCACAGCTGAAACTTCTCTTATACCTGGTATACGGGGCTTTGATGAATTCTATAAACCTTCAATAGGTAGGAGTAGGGGGATTTGAACTAAGGTAATGCCATTGCTATAGCCATTGGCAAGAAAACTAAACATACTTTATATACTGAGCATCTAGGACACAGTAAGTACAACCTCCTTTCTCTAGATAAACCCTTAAAGAAACTCAATTCTTTCATCCCAGTTGAAAAGGCATTGGGTTTCTGTTGTAATCAGCTTCTTAAAATGAAAATCAGCTTGGACTCAAATATAATCTCAACACTTAAAAGATAGAGTGAAAAAGAATCATGAGTTCAAGTCCATTCTCTATCATGCTCTGGGCCACCTAGAGTTAAAATTTCCCTAACATTCTACAAAATAAGAGACTCAAAAAAAAAAAATAAAATAAAAACCCTAAATACTGCAAATGAAAGTGGAATATAATAAAATATGACCTAAACTCTTCATTGTTCTGCTGCAGCCTCCATCTACATAACCATACCTTGAGGCTTCTCTGCATTCAACATAAGAAGCTGCTTTTATATTCAAAGTGAAATTTCTATAAATAGACTATTTGAAAGGACTTACTGAATCAACTCATAGGAGCCTTTCAGTTTTTCTGTCTTGAACCCTGAGCAGGGATGTTTGCCAGGAGAGGTGACCATTGGGGTTCAGTACACTCATGAAAACTTTGGCCTAGTTCCATTTGGAATTTTGCCAGGGCACCCTCCCTGTCTCTCACAAATGCTTCCTTGGCAACTGCTCAGAATGTAAAGTTCCTCAGCCCCCACAATCTCATGGTGTTCATCTGTCCTCTGTATGATTGCTGATGGTCTTTCTAACTGCTCACCATCACAGGGCTTTCTCTGTGAGATGTGAACACTTTACATCAGGCCCAGATATATGGTCTCTGAAGCACAGTACAAAATGCTAGTGCTCTATGTACAAGGGTGGGGGAAAGATTTTTATTTCTTTTGTAATTTATCCCGTGATAGTAGAAAAGGTTAAATGCTTTTTTCCATGTGTATGGAAATGAACCTGGGCAGGGAAATCAAAATCCCTCAGATGCCTGTATCTGGCTCACAGATGCCCCCTAGAGAGAGGAGAGAGAAAGCATATACACACACAGACCGTGGGGTCAACACCACACACTCAAACACACACACACACACACAGATACACACACACACACACACACACACACACACACACACACACACACACACACCACACAAACAGGCTGACGGGGTAAGCAGCAAGTTCTAGAAAGGGATGGAGGCAAGAAGGTGTATGAGGCAAGTTCTGATGTCCTAGCACATTCTCCAATGTTTTAACAATGTCACTTTAAACACAAAAATCAAAGATAGCATTATCAGGAATTTCAGGAGAATGTTCACAGAACATGGGTCTCCAGTCAGAGTCCTATTTTTGGCAATGAGGCTAGGCCATGCTTAAGGGCATTGACAAAATTTTGAAGTCAGGCCCTATCAAGATGTTTCTCCAGCATTTTCTGCCTTTGCTCTGCTCAGTTCTCTGTATTTCTGGATAATACACTCCTCAGAAGAACTTGACTGCCTTGGGAGCTTCCTCAGTACATCGTGTGCTGGATTTATTTTGTTCTGCTCACAAGAACAATGATGCTTCCCCTTAAAGCATTCCTGCAACCCTCATGTAAATGAGCTATATGGAATGCTGGGTCCCTTTCCTTTCTTTCACTCATCAGCCTGCTGTTCACTGCCAACCTCTGACATGTTCACGCCCTCTCCAAATGCTATCATTTTGTCCACTCTGCTGACCACCCACAACTGTGCTGATGTCACAGGCCCCTTGGCTCGTTAATTTGAATTAGTAATTCTGTGATGATATCCTGGGTCTTGCTGGAGCACTGACCCCTTAGAGCAGTGGCCCTCAGCCTTCCTAATGCAGCCTTCCTTTAATACAGTTCCTCATGTTGTGGTGAACACCAGCCATAAAATTATTTTTGTGGCTACTTCATAGCTGTAATCTAGCTACTGTTATGAACTATAATGTAAATATTTAATACACAGGATATTTGATAAGTAACCCCTTGAAAAGATATTTGATACCCCTAAAAGGTCATGATTCACAGGTTCAAAACTACTGCCTTATACAAATAAGTTTTCCAATGTAAACTTCTTTGCAGGCTTTTTTTTCTTAACCTTAATTTTCTTTCACCATCTCTTCATACAAAGGTAAATTTTTAAGGAAGAGAAATGGGTTTATTGAATATAGAAATATGACAAATTTTTCCATTTGAAGATTAAATTATCACACATCAAATTGTCTGGTGTCATGTACAGGTATGTAGTTGCTTTTATGTTTTTAATATTATTATGAAAGTTCAAAAATTAAATATATACTTGTATGCACATGAATGTGTACATTCATATGTACACACATAAAACTCTCTCTCTCTCTCTCTCTCACACACACACACACTTCTATTAGAAAATTTGGTATTATAAATTTACTAAACATTTTTCTTTAATTTCACTGAGAGTCTCAAACTGATTCTTATTTTTTCATATCCTCATTTCATTTTCTTCATTGTTATGAGTAATGTTCATGATATGTCATTGGAAGAGTGTTCTTAAAAATATTTTGTATATTTAATTTCTTCCTTTTAAATACAAATTCTGGGTCAAAAGAAGTGATGCAAAAATACTGTATGTATTTTACTTAGTTTTTTTTTTAATATGGTCTTCACATTGTGACCAAATGATATGATTATTACACCCAATTTACATGTGAGCAAAGCAAAAAAAAAAAAAAAAAAACTAGTTTGGATGATTTGCTTGTGTTCTATCCTGTGTATGGTTTGTGGCTTTTGAATTGTCTTTGTAAAAAAAAATGGCATTCAAAGATCTTAAGTGAGATTTCTTGGCCCTTCCCAGAAGGTGGGAGGGATTGCATATGGCAAAGGAAACTGTATATTCAGCTAACTCTGCAGAGGGTTCTGACAGAGACATTTAGCAATGTATTCTAGAATTGCAACATTTCCTGCTTAGGAAAGAGTCTCTAGGAAGACAAAACAGGGTGGAGGCATCCATGCTCCATTTTAGGAGTCCTAAGAGCTCTTTCTATATTGCCATCTTTAGAGCAAAATAAAATTAGAATTGTCTGTGTCCAAAACCACTCTGGCCTTAAAAGGTAAATCATACAATTAATTAGTACCAGCTGTTATATGAAAAAGATCTTTTATTTAAGTTATCAACCCAGTTTAAAAGCATGGTATTGGTTATTAGTAAGTTTAATGCTTTATTTCCTCTTCACTGTGGACTACTGTGACCAAAGACAAAAACATTCGAGCAAACAGCAGTATAAACTAGTGAAATACTTTTATCTCTATTCTTGAACAGGTAATATATTCTTGCACAAAATACCCTGCATAGTATCACACAATGACTGTAAGAGAAGCAACATTGTAAAATCTTACAAAAGAAATCTTACCAATTCTTTATCCACAACTGAAACAAGTCATAGTTTGTTTTACTTTAATAATCTATGATTGTTCTGGCTTGCTACTTATGTGTTGTAAATAGTGTTGCATTTGGAAGTCAGGAATCCTGTATACTTTGTGAGGACTTATATTTTCTCATGATTCCCACTTTTCATGTTAACCATATTCAAGTACATTCATATGGCAAAGTCCTCAGTGTGTGTGAGGCAACTCTAAAATGTTATATTCCATTTCTTTTTATTCCCTTCTGTCAGTAGTTGCTTTATTAGACATAGGCAGCTGGGATAGCATATGCTTCTTTTGAAAGAAACCTTTAAAATTCAGAGATCACATTTTCTAAATCTACCAGAGTAAGTTTAATTCTTATAACATATCTGGAAGGATTTGAAAGTCAACAAGCAAGAAGCCTTATTCTGCACTTAAAGACACATCAAATTAACAGTAGAGTCGGGGGCTGTTTTCATTAACTTTTGATAAACTTTTACATTACCCATTTTAATTAATTAATGACACTCTATTTTCTCATTAAAAACAAAATTAATTTTATTTGTCATGCTTGCATTTGACTTGCAGAGATGTCTTTTGTCAGGACATTGTAAACTACCAATTTGTTTGGCTCATTTGTAGCTGTCTTGGGATGTAGTCAGCTTATAAGCCCCAAGCTCCATATACAGTAAGAGTCTGTGTTTTCAGAATACAAAAAGAATGAAAAAAAAGAAGCATATTACAAGGGATTTAAGGCAACAGATTAGAGCCAATTAATGTTTGCTAGGCATTCTTATGTCTACTCATCAAATGCATTCCCTGATTAATCTTCACAGCCTACACAGTAGAGTGTAGATAGTGTCCTTAAGTAAAAGAAATTGCTCCATGGCTTTGGGACATTTAATACTTTGCTTAAATTGTAATAGGAAATAGCTTAAAAGTAAATTACACAGCTTGGCCAGCAAGATCTGTTGATTTGACTTCCCAGTGGATGCTGTCTAACCACTTCATCTTAATGCTACCAGTTATTTCCTGGACTGTTTTGGTAATTTAACTCTTACCCTATTTTTGCTTTTTGTCTTCCCACAGTCTGTTCTTAACACATAAGAGGGAGCCGGGAACATTTGTCAGCTCATTCACACCTCTCCTCAAAACTCTCCAATTTCTAACTCATTCAGAATAAATATCAAAATCCTTAATGTGTTATAGAGCCCATGCAGCATCTGGGTTCCTATTTGTGATTATGTCTCTGACTTCTGTATCTTATCATTTTATTCTTTGCAGGCTATAATCTAGCCACACTGTCCAGCTACCTACTCTGATTCTCTGCAGTGCCTCAAATAGTCTATGATTGTTTCTCAGAAGTTTTGTGTAAATCTATTTTCTCCATAAGAAAGTCACCTGTATGAACTTCTCACCTTATACAGATGTTTGATGAAAAGTCATCTCCACAATGAAGCTTTACCACAAATGTCCCACACCCAGACATTACACTTGGAGCTTCCTTTCCTTTAGAGTTTTCTCCTAATGTGTATTATCTGTACTGGTGTAAAAGAGTAAAGTTAAATTAGTTCTCTTATTCCCTCACCATTAAAAGAAGCACACCATTAAATATATCAGTAATTCATTTGTATGTATTACTGTATCCAAACAGTGGTCCATAGTTCAATCTTTTGACAATATGGTGGCATCACTCTCATAAGTTAATTACCTTTGCCCTGTATCAGGTGATTCTGTCACAGCCTGGTACAGTTCTGATGAGACACTGTGCACTCCAGATGTTTACATTCAGACACAGTGTTCTAATACTGAGTTATAATTCAGTTCCTCCTGTGTTCAACTTTCCCTCTCTTATTTTTTCCCAAATTCTTTTCCCTGAAAGCACTCCCTAACATGTGTCTTATAAGCATGTTTTCATATCATATTTGCCCCTTGTGAAATTCACTCTAGGCCCTAGTGCCTTAGAAAAACATGATATTCAATAGGCATGTCAATAAATACCTTTTTGAACATGGATGGTTACATTAATGCAACAGAATGATAAATTAAAATCTGTGAGTAAAGGAAATGCTCCCACATTCCCATTCTTTCTCTTCCTGTGACTTACAGCAAGTAGTAATGATGTGCATCCATCAAAGAAATGATAATAAAAACTATTTTTCAATGAATTGAGGATGATAATGCACAAGCAAGTACATGATATTGAAAATCTCCATCCCAAAGCTTGGAAGTTTGGTTAATATTTTATTCTATGAAACTATTATTGTTAATGTTTATGCATGCAATGAAATCATCTCTTTATTTATTTTATTTACTTTATTCTTTTTTGTAGTTAGTTCAAACCCTTTATCCAAGAGAAAATAGCAAGGAACATACAAGTGACATTTTGTTGTTGTTGTTCATGTGAGAGCAAAATGTAGAAATATGAAAATAATGACATTGTGCACAAGTTAAACATTAAACTTTCATCTAGAGTTAATGTCTAAAGAAAAGAATGTTAATGGCTTTATAAATCAATAAGTATTGCAAACTGGTTGAGAAGCCAAGAAGGGCAAGTAACCTAGCCGCCCATGGCTAGGCTGGACTTATTCAGCTCAAAGCTGTTTCTTATCTAACTGGCTCAAATAGCTATGGATGCGGAACACTTTATTTTCTACCACTGAATTCTGTTCCAGTATCTTACCACTTGCAAGACTCTGGGGACTGTCTTTTAAATCATCCCTAATGTATTTCTAGAGCTTTAATTTATTTCATGCTGCTTTGGCCTGTGTACTAATGTACAACTACTAATCTTTGTCTTTTAAGCCTTAATTTAAGTACTTCAATTAATCAAACACTGTTTTTTACTGAATCTTGGGCCAAGTATTGGTTTGAGTTTGATGACAGTTTTTAATCCATGCTCCTCTTTGGTGTCCTCTGACCTCCAAAGAGTTCCAAAGTTCCTTTCATCTTTTCTAATAGTCACATTTTCATTTTGTTGATCTTCCTTGTATGGAATCCAATTTCTCTCCAGCTTTCATAAATACTTCAGCAACAGTTTGATTGTTGCCAAATTTGGAAGCAAGATTATTGTGATCAACTAGATCAGCTCCTATTAATATATTCTAACATGATGTTAGCTTTTAAAATAATTGCTTTATGCTGCTGAATCATCTAACTTTTATTATATGAGAAGTTCAAGGCATTTCTACCTTAACACTTGTGCATACTGAAGCTTCCCTTTCTTAAATCAGTCAAATCTGAATTTTACTCCTTATTTTAATTTCTCATTTTGTTGTATTAAACTCTAGGGTTTTATAGTAACTTTTTGCATACATGTTGGAGTTAAATATCATCTTTCTTTAAGTTCAAAATGAATAATTCTTGTTCTCTTCCTAGTTTGGATCAGTTTAGTTCATCCAGTTTTCCTCCTATTCAACCAGGAATTGTGCTAGATATTTAGGCTAGCAAAATGTAAATACACGTATTATTATTCTAGAACTGACAAAATGTGCTGAATTTCAGGAGCCAAGATGGAAAAATGAGCTAAACCAGAAGGGAGTTGTTGAATAAGGTTTGGAGGGTAGGGTGTCTGATTAAAATAATGCTAAATTGAAATTATTTATGTTAAGTGCGAACTTAGTAATACAGAACATATCAGTGTTCTGCCTTCCAGAAAGAGAAACCTATGCAATTCGAAGTTTAGAGTATACAATAATAAAAATATATGGCAATACTAAAGAGTTTCTTTTATTTTATTTTTTAAATATTTATTTATCATGTATTCAGTGTACAGAAGAGAATACCAGATGTCATTATAGATGGTTGTGAGCCACCATGTGGTTGCTGGAAATTGAACTCCTCTGGAAGAACAGTCAGTGCTCTTAACCTCTGAGCCATCTGTCCAGCACCAAGAGTTTCTTTTAAACACATTTTATATGGATGTATTTTGTTTGCATGTATGTGTGCAAATGTCTGTGCACACGCCTATGTGTGTAGGCATGATGCTTGTAGAACCAAAAGAGGGTGTTGGGTCCCCTGAAACTAAAATTGGAAGTGATTGTGAGCCACTATGTGATTGCTGGGATCCAGAGAAGTAAGAAGAGTAATTCTGTAGAACACTGAGCCATCTCTCCAGTCCTGCTAAAAAGTTTGTTTCTTAACACTAATAAAACATGAGAATAGTGGAATAATGAGGAACTTAATAAACAACATTTAACTTCATGAATTAACTAATAAAATATATTGTCTTAGGCTCTGATGCAATTGCTAATATATTCAGTCATCATTAAATATGAGTTTCATCACTACACACATCATTCAGATTTGCTTTTCTCTGTTTTATTGTAAACAATTTTTTTTCACATTATATATTCTGATTATTAAATCATCTATATGTTAAATCATAACTTCAGAAAGAACATGGCCATTTAGTGCTTTTGGGGTCACTCAAATAATTCACACAACAGAGGAAAGTTTTATTCCCCATCCTGTAAATTAGTAGGAGAGGCCAGATCAGAAATATATTTTGGAAGTTATGTCTATTGACCTGAGCACAAGGAAAGAGTGACATGTGTTCTAGGGAAAACAATAATGCTGGGTACATTTCCTCATGCAAAGGTTAAAATATAGTAAGTTAAACATTAAAAGCACACATAAAAGATATGTTTGAACAGAAACAAATATACATTGCATTAAATATTGATTGTGAAAAATACTTTAACAAGTGGTTGGCAGAAATGACTAGGAGCAATGGCTCAACATTTACTAATTCAGCATTTTTAGTTACTTATTGAACATAGCTACCATGAATAATGAGAATCAACTGTGTCTTGTGCAATATGCCAGCTGGTAAAGAAGAAAGTAATTAAGAATGCTAAGGTAACCAGAAGTAAGATACATTTTCAAAAAAAAAGCATGACAGTGCCTAAACCTGTAAATTACATCAATATGAGGGTAGAGGAAGACATCCTCCCAAGTTTTTAAGTCTATTGTCAGCATTGCCAAACGACTCTTAATTTTAGTCATTGCAGCCAATGAAGTTCTTCTGTAAAGGTTATTATCTGCATTAAAGATGTGAGCATTATATGCATTTCTGCTCAGTTGAAGCTGTCTTGTGTTTGTAAGAGTCAATCAAACTTTACTGCTGATGAATATGGTGGTGATGATGTTGATAAATAAAGGCATAAAGGTACGAAATTAAACGATGCATGCTCATTTGCAAGGAATCAGCTGCAAAGTAAATTGGGAAATACATGCTTTCAGAGTAAATCCAATCCAGTTAGATAAAGTTGACAATTACTGGAGTGTTTAGGCATGCATCCCTCTGAGCTATGATCAAGTAAGCACAGTCAGTCTCTATGGATAAGTTTACATTCTACTGAAGTTTAGAGGTTAAGGCAATTATTTACTATGATAAAAAACTAAAATGAGAGGCACAAAATGAGGGAATTAAAGTGCAGTGAGAGAAAAAATTACAGGTGATTGAGATCATCCTTAATAATATCAATAAAACTGAACAGAGAGATGCTCTCACCAGATTGATGAGACTCAGAATTACTATGGAAACAAAACTCTGGGCAGGTCTGTGAGAAATTTCTACATTGAATTAATTAAGATGGAAAGTCCCATGCTAAGTGTCTGAGAGTATAAATCCTATGGACTGACATCTTGGACAGCATAAAAAGGAGAAAATGAGCAGAATGCTTCATTTGTCTGTTTCCTGACTGATGTAATGAGACCAGGTGCTATAAGCTCCTATTGCCATACATCCTTCACCAACATGGAGTGCATTCTAGATCTGTGAGCAAAATATACTTTTATCTCATAAATTTCATCTACATACACATCCCATGTTGTATCTTTGAGACTCGCCATTTGCAATTTCCTCTCACATTTCTTCTTTAGTCTGTTCCTGGTATTAATTTTCATACACTAAAATTTCCACTTTCCATAGACCTACTTAAACAGATATATTTTCTCATGACTTATAGTGTTAAAAGCAAACATTTCAAGGTTAGTAAAGATCACCTAGTTCTATACTCAGCACTAGTCTTGGCAATTACAGATGACTCGCTCCCTTCTTAAATATACAACTGAAATGCTTAGACTTGTGCAAAATCTGCAACAGAAGTAACTTACCTATGGACTTTTGGATCAATTCACTTCTGACACATAAATGTGCTCAGCTCCTTGAACATTCCTAAGCTCTGCTAATTTTAAGGTAAGAAATCTTAAAAACTCACCACTGTTTCCATTTTTACAATAAGCTTAAGGATGCTCTAGAAAACTAAAGGGGTTACATCTGCAAATCTAACAAATGGAATGTTCAATATCAATACACCTGCAGAAATGTATTCTAGGAAGTGCCATATTCTTGACATAAAGATAAATGTTTATGTTTAAACATGAGGGAGATAGGGGAGACTAGAGTCAAGACCTCCATTCTCTCACTCGCTTTTGAAGATTTAGATTTTCTTTTAAAAATTCTTTGATTGTTTTTGAGTTTATAATGAAAACCTTGGGGAACCAGCCCTGACAAGGTTTTCTCTCAGGGTTCAAGAGATTCATGACTGCTAGCAAAATTTGGAATCTACAGGATTCAATCAATTTCACAGCATTCTTTTTCTTTTCTTATTTCATCTTTATCGGCACGACAACAACAGTGAAGGCCTAGGCTTATATACTCAACAGGCAGTCATTCTTTGGCAAGGCAATGTAGGGCTTGAATTATTCAAGATCAGAAAGAGGGGTGATACAATTTACACACAGGTAGTAACTGTCAACCTTGGTATATGACATAAAAGTGGGAGGGGCTAGTGAAGGATTTTCTTGTGGGATCTGCTAAAGATTAGAGCAACAAAGCAATCTAAACTGTGAAATCATGTGCTCTAACTACAATCCTAAATGTGACTAGGCATAAGGTTAAAATGTATTAATCAGCAAAAAACCATGAACAAGGACAGGAGCATGTATTTTCAGTGACTTGAGTTAACAATGGAGGAAAATCTGCATCTTTGTTCTGCTGTAGCACTTTCCCTAGGAGGAGGTCTTTATTGTTAAGGCTCAATTTGCACAAGAATTGGGATCTGTCATCTTTTATATGCTCTGTCCTTATGGTACAGTATCTCAGAATAAAAGTTTAGCACCTGCAACTAGGAGTTGGTTAATTATCTTTTTCCTTATATCATAAACAACAAACCTTTAAGTTAAGATTCTGTGTTAATGAATCCAGGTGCAGGTATAGGGAGTTAAATGACTAAGACTAGTGGTGTTAGCTCCAGATAGTTCTCTTATCTGTAGGTGTGATGAGTTTAGAACATACCAGTGAGTCATCTACTGTAGCTGTCCTTGAATATCTTAGAAGTGTTTCAAGTGGATTACTTTGTTCAAGGGCTGACTCTGCCCAGATGTTTATTAGTGAAGATAATTGCATGGTGCAGACTCAATGTCTGCTCTGGGCAAGAGAATAAACAGCTGATTTGTGAAAAAAGAGATCTTTTCTGTGTGACTGTTTTCACATATAGCTAGGAGAGGACATCCATATGCCCCCAGACGTATGGGGGAAATTGTGCCAAATCAATTACACTGCTAAAAGTTCTTGAGAAATAAATTTCAAGTAAATAACAAATGGGAAAGCTAAAAACACACACAAGAAATCCTTTGTGGGAAACAGCTAACACATTCATAGGCAATTAACACCAAAACTCTTTGAGTATTTGTCTTTACCCCCATCAGGACCTTTGCTCTGATGGGTCAGCCTTGTCAGTGCCAACTGTGCTTCTGCTTCATATTGCTGTGTCTCCAAGCAAGGTTATAATATAGTTTCATCATTTTCCCTTTCTCTTTCTTTCCCACAAACTCTCCACTAAAGCACTCCTTGCTTTTTTGTTTCAAATTTGTGGCCTTTTAAAATTAATTGGTTTATAAGGATATGTGTGTTTAAGGATATAATATTTAATATATATGAAATTCCTAACAGCATAATACTATTGTGTATGTACTTGTTTTATATTGCAGTATATGAAAACAAGTACAAGTACCTCTTAAGAACAGAAGAGGATGTTAGGGCTCTCAGAGTTGTAGTAATAGATGAGTCTAACCAGTAAATGTAGGTGCTATGAACTGAGCTCAGGTCTGCTCAAGGAATAATATATACTATATCACTGATTTATATATCCAGTGTCTCCATTGTCTCTTAAATGGGACAACTCCCATCCAAATATTTCCGATTTTGAAACTCAGCTACCTTATGAAAGTCAAGGTGCTTAAAGCCATGGACAATCAGGATTTCTACAAATGAGTTCTGGAGAGCACAAACATGCAGTGTATACCACAGTCCACAGAACACTCCTCAAAGATGGTAGTTCATGTTGAAGGATGAGATACTTTACAGATTCTTGCTTCCTATTTTTTAGTCCCCCTTTGTGACAGTTTGGTACTTTTGTTTGTTTCAGTGATGAACTAATAATGTTCCATAGTTCTGACCTAATAACTTCTGACAGATCACCAGCAGTTCTTAGTGATTATGTTGAAGTTTATGGCTCACATCTATATCTGTGCTACAGAGAAGAGATTAGTCTTCATTTGCCATTAGTACTAAAGGCTGGGTGTACAGCTGTACAAAATAAAGAAAAGAAAAAAAAAGAAAAGTTGAGGTTGGGAAAGGACCCACTGGAAGATTTTAACACAGAACCTCAATATAGATGACACATGTCAGGACTGGAATGCAAGCCATATAGAAAAAGAACTTGAGAGCTTTAAGCTCAAGGGAAAAGTGTGTAGGAATCTGTAGGTATCAGTACAGAGATAAAAGTATGAAATATGAACTTGGTCTGTCTTGATGAACTTGGTAATAATATCTAAAAATCTATTTTTTTCATTGTTTTTAGTGTGTGATGAATTTTAAGATACTGTTTCACTATATAGTGCAGGTTGATTTTGAACTTTTCCTGCCTGTGGACTGATACCTGCTGGACTAACTAACATGTAACCACTGAGAAATACCCTCAGTTTTGTAAGAATCTTAAAATCTCAAGCTGGGGGAACAGAAAATAGACGTAAGCCAAGTAAAATAAGTTTTATTACAAGAAGTCATTCCACCGGGAGAAATACATTATTAATTATAGCCTGAGCTGGAGATAAGAAATACAGAGTAACGATGATGCTAAATAGTCTTTTGGGAACAGAAACCTAGAGCTATTCTAGTTCCAGGTTACAGAAGTTTAACTAGGTCCACTGTGAGAAGAGAAATAATCCTATGATGGGAGCACATGGGAGAGATAAGAAGATGAATAAGCCAAGATCATGGAGGAAAGTAGGATCTTGGCACGCACATGTACATACACTTGTTCTGCTCCCCCTGTCTTCCAACTTTTTTCACAGATAGAAGAGAAATGGTCTGTAATAGTAACAGTTTAAGAATGCTTTATAGAAAGAGGCTTTGGTTTCGAAATGTCCAAGGACATTGACATACATTGCAGGAATAAAAGCTGAGTCCTGAACTGACACAAACTCCTTATGCTCTTACTAATGTTGTCAATATTGAGTCATATTAACAAACAGAATGACAACCAGGAATTGCATAACATGGTAATCGATTTGTCCTACTGACTTAGAAGGTGTCATCTGGAACTCAGTTTAGATGCATTGAGAACTCTTATCCTGGGCAGAAAAATAAGGGTTTTCTGTAAGGTCTTGTTGTTGGCTTTTGGTATTGAACACTACTCACCTGGATTAAAATATTAAAATAGCCTGTTTATTAGGAAATAAACATCATTATAAAAGATGACAATAATACAATAATATTTTTTTTCTCTAAGGCCTAATATCTAATACCTAATGACCCTTTATTTACACATATAAAGTAATTAACAAAAATAAAAGTCATTCCATGTAGGTTATGAACCATACATTAGTCTATGTCTTATACAACTTTGTCCTGAACTAAGCTGTAGCGCACTCTCACCTGGGTTACACAAAGTGTTTCTATCTTCATTTTCTTTCTTCTTTGTTCTTGCAAAAATGGAAAACTATTAAGCTATTTGGTACTGCTTCCTGTAAGCACTGTATCTGCTTTACCCCTAAAGATGTTAGACCAACTGTCCGCAGTCACTAGTGCAACCCTAAAGAACAAGTTAGTCAGTTGGACCCCAATCTTTACTTTCTAGATTCTTAAATTATGTCCCCTTAAAACTACATGTCTAAATAATTTATAAAGCTGAAAGTTACAGAAGATAAGCCTTTTTCTTTTATACAAATAATTATTGTTTAAGGATTATTATGAGCCTGATCCAGACAGATCTTCATTTATTTGTGATTTTTCTAACTAAAATTAATTTGAATCACATGAATTAAAATATTCTAGGAAATTAAACATAATTGTGAAAGCATGTACAGTGTAGTACCCCCCTACTAACTTACTTTTGTTCAATATATGTGGTCTTTGCATACACTCAATAAAATGTACACTGTACCTTACATTTAAGAAGTATTTGATTTGGGATGATAAAAACAAATAAAGATCATTTTTGATACTGAGATCAATTTACTGGATAAAACAAGGACCACAAACTATTTTTAAACAATATTCATTCATTACATATGTATTAAGGGGCAGATATGTTGCTAAGCTTATGTTGGATACCTGACACTGAGAGTTCTAGTTACGTGTTCAAAGTATAAAGAAAATTCAACTCCTGATACCTAGCTTATCTGTTAATTCCTTTGTTTACTGCTTTAAAGTGTGCTTTATCTCACCATGCATTAGGACCTTTACCTCTGTCCATCTCTTAGGTCTACTTGCCTTTTCTTTGCTTGACTTACATACTGCCTCTCATTTTTTTAAAAAATTTTATCAAATAAAGTCTTTTTATCCATGTATCCCCTTGTTCTCCCTCCCTTTCTCCTCCCAATCCCTCCTGGTTGGTCTGCCTTTAGCCTCCCTCTTCCCCATCCCCCATCTCCTGGCCAGAAAGGGCAAAAAGTCCCAAGGTGGATCAACTCAGCATCCACGCTAGGCAAATGCAATTTCCTCATCTTAATATCAAGACTAGATTAGGTGTTCCTCTGGAAGGAATGAGCTCCAAGGTGCCAGTCATGCACAGAAACACAGTCTGATCCTTCCCTTGAGGCTCTACATACTGCCCATGTCAGTGGACAGTTCCTACACTTGGTGCCTCTCCTTCGTATAACGACAAAGAAGATAGATCACTACAACTCAGTTGAAATATAGATTTTCCTCTCTCTCCCAGGAGAACTCCAGGAAATGTGGTTATCTCAGCCCAATCCCCATGGCTGAGGAAAATGTGGAAGTGCAAGGTAGCTGGTTCTTACTCATGCTGACAATTAACAGTGATCATTCTTACTAAATCTACTTGTAGGGTGTCATTATGGTTTCAAGTGTAGATGTTTCTGACATAGAATCTCAGATGAGATAACATTGGGGGGCCCCAAGAATTAAATAGATCATCATATATTGGATCTTTAAACTTTGTTTTTAGTGACTATGAATTAAACCCAAATTATAAGTATCAAATGAAAACTTATTTCTATTCCAATTTTCAGTTAACTCAACTTCTCCAAGCTCTATAGTGTGATTCCAGTAATTCTTGTAACATCCAACCTGTGATTTAAAAGAAATAATAGTAAGGTATCCTTCCTTCTTTCTTTTACTTTTTAGAATAACAGAAGTTTTTAAAATTTAATTTGTAAGCTATGTACATCTTGTATTGTTTTGAAAATGCAGAAATATATAAATAGTTACATGTTTCCTAAATTTTTCTAAATATCAAACTAATCTTTGAATAGCTGTGTGTGTGAATGTGTGTGCATACATGCATGTGTGTGTTTGTGTGTGTGTGAGAGAGAGAGACAGAGACAGAGACAGATAAACAGAGACACTAAATATTTCAGCTTAAGCATTTTATTTCTATACTATGCTGGTTACTGAACTATCATTGTTAATGAATATTGGAATATTGAATGAGAAAAATATAACAATTTAAGATGTAAAAAGCAAACATGTCTTAAATTTTCCAATTAGTTATTTGTCAACATCACATTTCTGTTATCAAAGTGTTAAAAAATATTACGTAAAATAAGTGGTATGGTTACAGAATGTGGTTTCAAAGACTATACCATGAATATTACCTATGAATTTAGATAGTTTACATGGTAGATGTCCACCACATGCCTACTGACTAAGAACTCTGGGGACCAAGTCAGGCCATCTGTGTTATAATAAGCCTCTGTTCTGCGTGTTGGATGCACTGCTGATGCATGCTGGCCTTAAGAGCCATTGAAATTAAAACTCCCTTTCCATGCAGATATTCTTAACACAGCCAAGGGAATAATGGATTGCAATCTTTCCTAATTAGCATCCAGACAGAAATTTATGTCAGTGATTTAGCATAATTACCTCCATGTGGTATTTTTTCTAACCATAGAATATATCCCTGTCTTCTCAACCCAGAGTTGAAGAAACATTTCTTGACTTTCCTATTTTGTGCTTGCTAATGGCATTCTAATTTGACATGGATACCATTCCCCCTATGCTTTGCACATGGTATAATATGCTTATCCCATTAGGAAATGTTGTGCTTGGCTTCAGTGGCTAATCTGTAAAGTCAATGGGATAATTTCATAGTTTGATTTTTCATTGACTAAAATTTCCAGATCCTCTCTCAACAGCTCACTCAAAATGCAAAATCCTAAAACACTAAATTAGGTCATTGAGAAAGCTATTTTTAGTAAACACTAGTTATTGTTCAGAGATGTCTTACTGGAGACACTATCACTATTCTTTTTTCTGACAGAAAGTTTCAGTATATTATTCATAAATGTTAGATTCTTGACCTAGAAATCCAAAAGATGGAGTTAGTTAGTCTGGAATTTTGTTGCCAATCAGCTGGATCGTCACTCACAAAAATTTATTTATACACTTCTATCAATAGGGTATTTTCTGCTTAATGCCCTGTTTGGGGTTTATCAATATAGGTAAGATTAGCTTGATTTTAAAGTTAGAAGTGAAATCTTATCATGGATATGCTTTGTAGTTTAAAATATAAAATAATGTAGGAAAAATACTTGCATATATAGCTTAATCACATGACAATTTCCTTAATAATCTGTAAGCTTTTCAATATTATGTATAGTTCTGCTGTAGATGACAAATATAGACTCTTATATGTTCACAGGGTCTCTATAACTAAATATATCTAAATTCAACTCTTCTGACTGCAAATGATAATTAGCTGCATTAATTACAAAATGTTCTGAGTACATTTATTTTCAATACCATAGCTAACTTGTTTTATCATTTCATCCTCCAAGTTCTGGGTCAGACATTTCTTACATTCATCCCTTGTTAACAACATAGTTGACACAAATAGCTTTGAGTACTTTATGTTCTGGGATTGAAACTGGATCTGAGGAGAAGCATCTTGGGGTGGGGTGTCAGTGGAGATGGACTTCTTAAAATGCTAATGTTCCTAAGTCTGAAATGCTAATTATAAGAGATTCCATTCTTGTGAAAACCAGGGGACTTCGATGGAAGACTTTGTGCCCATAATCTCCTAGGGATCCAAATTTATTTTATAGCACTTTCTAGGCTTCAGATCTGACTATTTGTTCTTCACTTTCATAACTCCTGAGACTTACTCTTTCTTCCCAGAGTGCTTTGGGTTTTCTATGTACACAGTTTGTTATCTGTTCCATACAAAAGTTCTCCCTAATTTATTACCATAGGTCTTTATGGATAAGCCTGCTCATCAGTCCAAACTAGATCCCCAATTTTTCCATGTACATTATAATGGTATGCCCATCAAGAAGAGAAGACATGTACTACAGTGGTTCTTTACACAACAGTAGTGTGGAACAATCCCTGTAACTTAGTGGCATTATCACCATAGTAATGTTACAGCATATGTCTAACTCACATATTTGTGGTGACGTTGGCATAAAAGAACATGCAAAAATACTACTAATATTAAATATATTTTCTATAAAATGTGCTATGCATGCTTGAAACTAACAAGCAGTACTTTACTGATATAAAGTTCTATGTATTGTTTTTATTCATATTGTAAAATAACTAAACTCTTACTTTACAAATTAGGTTTACTAAAAAACAATATGCTTCACTATTCAAGTAGCATGATATTTTATGTAAATATAAAATCTAGACCCTTAACTGCAGATGATGGTTACGCAAGTAAAGAAACTGAAATAGTTACAAAATGATAAAAATTCACCTATGAAAATTTTGTCAACTCATTTTAAACTTAGTACTGATAATTTTTTTTATTCTGTGAAATTAAAATGGAATTGCTTCACTTCCCATTTCCCCTTTTCTCCTTCAATTTCTCTCACATAAGTATCACTTATATCTATTTATATCTGTCACTATATGTATATTTCTATATATCATCCATGTCTATATCTCTGTATATATATTTCTAAATATTTAATTACAATTTTCTCAGTGCATTTAATGTTACATATATGTATTCAGAATTAACTACTTGATATTGGCTATCCAATTTGGGGGAGGTGGGCAGAATTGAGAATTTTACCCTATTATTAACAGCAGAACTATGGCAATAGAATTCAACCTTCCCAAAGATAAATGCTTAGTATCCCTATTGATAGCTATGGAGGTTTGATAGAGTTTTAATAATGAGTTTTTCTAGAAATTGTTTCAGAAAAGTGAGGACAATGTTGGCTAATAGGAAGCAGACGAGATGGAGCATGTCAGTCTTCAACATGGAAAAAAAATCATAAGCTGTGGTTGGTCTCTCTATTCACAGAGACTAGTATATAAACACCAGAAACCATGAATGTCTCATTCGTTTTCAAGATCTCTGGGTGCATTAAATTTAATAGATTCAGCCACTATGCTACCAAGCATCTAGCAGGAGTACCTTCCCTGACCACACAGCAATTCTTTTTACTGAACACTAGAGAGGAAGTCATATTTTGGATATTTGTCCTTTTCTGTTAGTTTTGGTTTATCCAGTATAGTCATTTGTCTTAGATGAATGAGAAGACCGGTAACTTGCATAGTATACCGTGCTAAGTACAAGTAGAAATACATATTCAAATGACATATAGTCCAGATGGTTAGTAAAACCTTAGGTGTGTGTTTAATTGAAAAAGGGTAAACCATTAGAAATCAATAAGTTAACATTTACAGATGTGAATATCTCTGGATCATCTGAACATAATGATTTTCTTCCTTAGCAAAAAAAAAAAATCTATAAGAATGGTATCAATGCTAATTTAATTGCTTTATGAATAGTTCATCTGCATTTGAAATTTAATTTACTGCCGTGGTATCTCATTTTTTGCCAAACTATGAACAAAATTAAATTCCTAAAGAGTAAGAAACCTACCATATGTATGTGTGTATATGCATTATATATGTGTGTGTATGTATGTATATATACATATATATTGTCGTTTGTCAATCAAAGTTAATATCTACATGCAAAACTATTGTCCACATCATTGAATACAAGCTGCATGTCATGACTGTCAGATCTCTTTAAAATGCAAAGTTTATATATTCCACATTTAATTTGGCTCTTTATTTACTAATGCTGCATCAAATGTCTCTCCTTCAGCTTACATGTGTGTTTTTTGAGAGCCTTTTTTATTATAAGATTATAGCAGGAGAAAAACCTCTGCTTGGTTTATTCTTTAGATTCTCAGTGTGCAAAATATTTTCACTTGAGCTAAAATTGATGGTATGCAATAGCTTTTGCTTTAGCAGAGACTAAGAGTCTGGGTTATTCTGACCAGTTCCCTCTTATTTTAGGATGTTGCCTTTCCTGCATATTCTACAATTAATCTTGAGAACTGCAAGTTATAATGAAAAGGAAATGAGAAATAGTTTGGTGCAATGCCACCAAGGGAACAGTCTTATAACTTTGATCTTTATCACTGTAGTCCTACTTCTGGCCATGGTAATTTTTTCATGCTGTTCTAGCCTCTCCATTTTTGCACTTGATTTATGTAATTTGTTCTGTGAATCCTGAGAAATATTTTGCAATATGTAAATCCAATGATACCATGCTACTCTTAGACATTATTTGAATATCTTTAGGGCAAAATCCAACATCCTTACCAGAATATAAAACCTTTCATGATTCACCACAATTGCTCTATGAAATTTTCTTTACTTAATCTATCACTAGACTATATTTTCCATCATATATATGTATATAAAACACACTCCCACATATATATACATATATATATATATGTATATATATAAAACCTTTCAAGGATCTTTCTTAAGATAGTGATAAAAATTAAGGGTTAAAAGATTTAATTTTGCTTCACATATGTTAGTTAGGCCTACATATCTGGCTTGCCAACTTGATGCCAAAAATGTCACAAAAATAACTAGAAGCAATATGTTTCAAAAGGGTATTTTATTTCTTAAAGAATTAAATCACATGTATTTAGTATGTGTTGTTGTATGCATATGGATGCATATGTGTTACAGTGTATGTGTGGAATTCAGAAGACAATCTGTGGGAGTCAGGTCTCTGCTTCAACTATGTGGATTACAGAGATCAAAAACAGGTTCTCAGTTTGGGTTTCTGTGTGTTGCCACCTGATGTTACTTATGAATTGACACACTGATGTCACATCCACAGTCCAATTCTGGCCACCTAAGGTACATTGTGACATTACTTGTTTAGATATTTCTCTGGTCATAAGATAGCCTCAATTGTCTCTGAGATACTATTTTGTAGCTTTACTGACACTTGAGTTCATTATCACTCCAGGCATTGAAACAAAGTATGGATAATAAACTCATGTTTAGATATGGTGCACATGATTGATAGGGTCCCATGACAACAGTAAAATTCTATATTAATTAGTCTTTTTATAAACTGATTTTAACACAAGATATACTATGCTGATTTGATAATGCATACTAGCATCACATAGTATAAATGTATACAGTGTATAGCATAATAAAAGATGTATATAAATTTTGTTGCTGGATGTTACTAATACTCTGAAAATTCTTTAAGCTAGATAAATGATTTATATATATATATGATTACAGGTATAGAAAATATACTTATATATTACTAAATTATATCACTATTGAGTACTTAAGCTACTGGCAATCTACTTTACAAAATGTAAGGGATATGATGGTAGCAAAGCATCCCATCTATTTATATAGTGTTTATTATTTCCAAAAAATGTACAAAAGATATATAAACAAATTACTTACAGGACTTGTTGAGTTTGAGAGTAAGGATCTTAGTTATTGTGACTGGAGAATTAGTGTAAGGAGGTAACACTTGAATACAGGACTATGTCAGAAAGAATTCAGCTGTATAAACATGTCAGAAAAGAGTGATTTCCAAAGCAAGATAGAATAGAGTAGCATTCCATTGAGGAATGTCTAATTGCTGAAGTGCTTTTAGAGTGGTTAAATAAACAAAAACTGAAATTTAGTTCTAATTCTGTTAAAAAAAGATAATATAAAATATAATTTAATATTCTCAGTAAAACCTAATGCTCAAATTTTTGTATATTTGAAATAGAAATAACTTGATCTCTTTTACTGGGGTAGCTCCTACCATGTATGGCATGCCCACAGCTCTTTGTGTGATAAAACATTAACTAATAAAACGTCAAAGGATGAAAACAGAATGTAGCCCTTTGCATGCATACTTTGCTTCTGTGATGAATCAACTGCAGTTCTTTGTCTTGTGCTCTTTCGGCTGATTAATAGATGCAGGTCCCACAGTATGAAGAACATTGTGCATGCAAGAGTATCTGAAACATGTTAGGCATTTTTGTAGCTCATTCTTCACATTGCTGCAACAAGATCACTGGAAGCCTCAAATTGAAGATAGAAAGTCTCATGTTGGCTTAGAGTTCATATGCACAGATTTGTCCTTCATGGTTAGGAAACCGTGGCAATAGGCATTTAAGGTAGCTGCTCATATTGCACACACAGGAATCAGAACCAACAGTATTTGCAATTTTCCACCTTCCCCATTTTATACCTTTTTCCCTACATGCATAGTGTTGTTTCTCATAATTAGGATGAATTTTCACACATTAATATATCTAATCCAGAACCTCACTCAAAGTCATGCACAGAGATTTTCTTCATAGTTGAATCTAGATCATGTCACTCTGTAAAAATTAAACCTTATCATGCTGCTGGTATAAAATCATTAATATTTCATGACCTTCTGTACCCATAATATGCAGAGCAGAGCAATAGAAAGTATTACTTCAGCTGTTATTATTTAGATGTCCAATTCCATTTGATTAGAAACATTTCTAACTGTAAAACATAGAATTAGCCTCCTGACTCCTGTTCCTTCCTCATTACTTAGTCTTTCATAAATTATTTCTTCATCATAGAAAAGCAATTAGACACTTGAATACATAATTAATTTTATAATTATCATGAATATTCACTTTTGGCAGTTGGTACTGATTTAGGGGTTGTATAGGCAGGTTTCAATGGACTCAGGACCCAGAGCCATAAACAAATACTGGATCAGATACTCAAGAAACTTAAAGTCAGTCATTTCTACAAAGAAACACATCAAATGTCAGAACTCCAGGTGCCTAGAACACACACAAGCATGAACAAGCAAGACAATATGCCTCTTCCAGAAGCCAGCAGTCCAATTGTAATAGGCACTGTGAATAACAATTTAGGTGAAGCAAAAGACAAGGACTTCTTAAAAAAATTATAAATAGCTTTCAGAATCTTAAAGAGAATATGAATAAACTAGCTAATGTAGACTGTGAAAACACACACATTTGAATTAAAATAATACAATAATTCAGACAGGAAGGTAGAATTTTACAAAGAAATGAAATCACTAAAGAAAACCTAAATTGAATTAAAATTGGACCCAAAATGTCAATAAAAACACTTCCGAGATAAGCCTTACTAATGGAATAAAATATGTTTCATAAATAGAAACATAAAAAATTTTACCACAGCAGCAGAAAAATTGAATATCACCTTGTATTTTCTCTTATCACCATGGATTAAAGCTACATATCAGCAACAACAGAAGTGCTGTAAACCATGTAAATCTTAGTAGCTGAATAGATACGAAGAAGAAAAATAAAACCTATTGTAATACAGAATGAAAGTGAAATTTCAACATACTCAAACTTGTATACACAAGGCAGTGATAGGAGGCAAGTTCATAGCACTAAATACCTTTATAAAAAAATAGACCTTTTTAAAATAACAATATACTTGAAAGTTCTTTGTGAACAAATAGAAATAATATCTAAAAGAAATAGGTAGTAAAGGAATAATTAAACTCACCTTAGGTCAATAAATTATAAATAATTAAGATAATAAAATGAGGATTTGGCTATTAAAAAATCAACAAGATTGATAAGACTTTAGCCATATAAATGCTGAGAGGGTCCAAATTAACTAAGTTAGAATTAAAAGGACAAACAATACAACAGATATCGAAGAAATTAATATAATAAGGGTTACTTTAAATCTCTATATTCCACATAACTGAAAAACACATATGAAATATATTTATTGATAAATATGACCTACTTAATTAAAATCAAGATGAAATAGGAATTTAAACATCTTCGTAGTCTTTACTGTTGAATAAACATTAGTTAAAAATTTCCCAATCAATAAAAGCCTAGGGCTAGATGGATTCAACACAAACTTATACCAAAACCTTCAAAGAAAAATTAACATAAGCACTTCTTGCATGATGCTGCAGAGTGAAAATTGAAGGAACATTTTTTATGCCTTTAATAAAGTATGACCTTGATACTAAAACCACACAGAGATCCAACAGGAAAGAAAAGTTTGAAACAACATTCCATATGAGTACAGATGTAAAATTGTCACCTAACTACTTGAAAATCACATTCAAAAATTTATCCACCATGATCAAGTTGACTTCATGCCAGTTATAAAAGGATGGTCAAAATATATGAATGCGTAAAAGTATTTCATAGAAAAAAAACTCAAAAATACCACATAATCATATCATGAAAGGCAAATAAATCCTTGAACAAAATCTAACACCTCTTCATGTTATAATCGTAGCAAGAGTAGGAATAAAAGAGACCCATTTAAACACAATAAAGGAAATTACAGAGGGCTTTGTCTGGTCCCATGCCTCCATAGCTGTCTAAAGTTCAGGAATTCCTATAAGCTTGGTTCAGTTGTCTCACTGATTAAAAAAAAGTGATGAAGGGTCTAGGGTAGTCATCAATCTGATTATCAAGATAAGCCAGTTCAGGCACCCTCTCCACTATTGCTAGGAGTTTAAACTGGGGTCATTCTTATGGGTCCTGGGAATTTCTGTAGCACCAGGTTTCTCCCCAACCCCATAATGTTTCCCTCTATCTCTTTTATTGCTATACTCCATACTTCTTCCAGGGTGACCATTTGGTTCCCTCTGATTCTCCTCCCCCAACCCTTCCCTCTATCGCCCTCTTCTCCCCTAGTTTACTCAGGAGAGCTTCTCTATTTCCCCTTCCCAGGGTGATCCTTGTGTCTCTTTTAGGGTTCTCCTTGTTAGCTAGTTTCTCTGGATATATGGGTTGTAGTTTGATTATCCTTTGCTTTACATTTAGTATTTACTTATGAGAGAGTAAATTGGTTTTTTTACAGCTGAGTAATACTCTATAATGTTTATGTACCACATTTTCTTTATTCATTCTTTCTTCTGCATAAGGAGACATTGGTGTAGTTTGGTCTATTTGAGGGACCTCCTAAAAGTGGGATCAGAATCTATCTCTGGTGCATGAACTGGCTTTTTGGAGCCCATTACCTATGGTGGGATTATGTGAGTAGGAGGGATTGATCCTACCTCAACTAATACTTGATTTTGCTGACTCCCCAGGGGAGGCCTTAACATTTAAAGGAAGGGATGAAAGGTAGGGGGGGAGAAGGGTGAGGTGGAGCAAGAAAAAGAATGGGTGGGCGATCTATGTATGAAAATAAATAAAAATTTCTTAATTAAAAATTACAGTAATCTCACAGCTAATATTATTCTTAATCGAAAATTGCATTTCCAGCAGAACAAGATAAGGATTTCCAGTCTCTCATAGTTATTAAGTATAGTACTTAACACCTTTACTGCATTAAGACAACTGTAGATCTAAAGGTTACAAGTAGGAAAGGAAGAAGTCCAATTATGTTTATCAGCACACAATACAATTTTGCACGTAAAAGACCATAAAGACTTCATCAGGAAACTACAGTTGAAAATAACTACAAGCAAAGTAACAGGAAACAAAAATAGCACACAGAACTACTCATTGACCTTTTATATACAAGTGACAATTATACAAAGAAAGAAAGCAAGGAAATGGTCCACTTCATAATAGCCTCAAAAAATATACTGATACAACTCTAACCATGTGAGTGATTGAGTGGAGTAATGAAAACAAAGTATTGAAGAAGTTAAGGAAGACAACAGAATATTAAAGGACCTGCCGTGTACTTGGTTGGGTCAATAGGGTCAATAACATGATATTGAGCATTCTACCAAAACAAATGTATACATTCAATTTAATCCTCATCAAAATTCCAGAATAATTCATGAAAATTGATGTAACAATCTTAAATTTAATACAGTAGCACAAAAATTCCAGGTTTCTGGAGTCATAATGTGGAAAATTAGAAATAAGGGAAGCAATGACATAAAGAATATAAACACTTAATTGAATTTGAGTGGTAAGAATTTGAAGCAAGCTAGAGGGTTCTTTTTGATGCTAAGCATCAGTTTCTAAGAGATATTAATAGCTTTGTAAATACATTCAAGCCCAGATATGACATGGTTTGGGGTGAAAGGTGATAACATGAAACATACTTAATTTGTGTTGGACATTTAGTGTTGTTTTCAGCAGAGAATAAATACAAGATAAACATTTGGGAAACATTTTTATAATTGCGATGCCTTAAATTATGAGATTAAACAATGTTCTCAAAGAAATTTATAGCTAAAGGCTTTAGAAGATTTTATCGAGAGGTGGTCCTTAAAATGCCACATATGTTGATGTTGTTAGATGGCAGCCTAAGAAAGCAAAGAAACCGTAATTTAACCTACTCAGCCATTCAGCCAAAGGACAGCCATATAAGTTAAAACAAGCAGCACAAATTGCCTTTATCTCCATATATAGTCTGTGGATAGCTGTTTCAAACTGCTTTGTTTTTTAGCTGTAATTACTCTAGTCACTGGTATCTAGTGATCTGCACAAAGGCATTCTGTCAATGTTTTGAGTCACTTTAATCTGTCATCTTAGCATGGGTCAAACTTGACCAAAAATAAAAATGTTTTCTTTTCATCATAGTTGTTTTTTGTTTCCTGAAGTTAGAACATTCTGATTTGCCACATTATTTTGCAAGTTGAAAGAGCTCTTGGAACCCTTCTCATAATTAACAGCATGGAGATATGTTTTGCAGATAGTGTGACACTAACTTTAATAGAGAGACTACACACTTGTGTATTTCAAATTGTTGTCAACGGCTGTATTTTTAGAGACCAAAAGTACATCATGTTTAGAAAAAGTGAAAATGATAATAAGTAGCACATTGGTAGCTGAAGTAGTTCATTGGTCTCAGTAGATAGAAAGGAAATTGATATGCCATGAAGCAAAAGATTCAGAGAAACTCTCTGCTTGAAGAGAGCCAACTAACAATAGTCTTGAATTGGGTTCTGTTCAATGAAACTAAGCTTCTGAATGGATAGATGGGATGTTAAAAGACCAATGTCTCAATAGGTTAGATTAAAATGGCTGTGAGAATGGGAGATATGCAACTCTGGGCTTCTGTGATGCATAAATAATATTCCTTTTTTTAAAAGAAAACTTTGAGAGTTCAAGTCTATGAAATGGCATCTAGAATCATTTCCATCAGGGGTTCTTCAAGACTGAAGTGATATAGCACCATCCTGGAACACTAGCTACTAAATGAAAAATTATCCCCCTCCTTGTTTTTTTATATAGTCCTGGATTTAAGGATAGTTTATACTGAGGAAGAACAAATCCTCACAAAAGCAGTAGACATATAATAAAAAACTCCAAAGTCTTTATGTTTTCCTTAAGACATGCTATGACTTTGTGTTGTGGAAACATACCTATAGAGGCATTGCTGATACTTCAACCAAAACATATTCAGCAGCATTCACACTATCACCTGCTTGTTATACATGGTTTAGTATAAATAACAGATATGGAGATGGATGAGGAATGTTCTAGTTCAGGTGTTAAAAGGTCAATCCTATTGATTTTCTTTACCCACTGTCTCTGCCATTCTGCTTTTTTTGCCTTAGGAATTTCAAAGCAAGCTCTTGAGCTATGTCCAAGCAGACTCTTTTACACAATTCCCAGATGAATTGGGTTCCATGCTGCCCCTTCAGTTTAATAATCTCTCCCTTAATCTTTTCCATCTACCCCTCTTCATAGGTAGAGCAAATCTGTGTGTATCAAATATGGTAACTTACAAATTTTTATGTTTCTTTGGGTAAAAATATTCTCAGTCATGTTGAAAATTGATTTATTCTTAGAATTCTGGTGTCTGAAATATCTATCCCATGGTCTATGCTTTGTTTTTTTTAACAGGGTTTATTTTACAGAGAGAAATTTGGTATAGTTTAATACAGTGGTGTCTTTGTGTACTAACTGAGAATTTAAGCATTGCTACAGTTGAATGTAGCAGTTGAAATGAACTATGCTGTGACTCAACATTATTAATAATTGTTTTAAAGGAGTCATTTGTTCATGGAAATAATTGTCTGAAATATCCCAAAGACACACACACACACACACACACACACACACACACACACACACACACACAAAATCAGGTGAACACAAATGTGTTTGTGAAAGCAGGTTGATATCTAATGACTTTCTTAATCTTTCTTCTTATTTTTTGTGACAGGGTTGTTCACCTGAATCTAAGGCTGCTTAATTAGAGTAGATAGAATAGGTAGACTATGAGGCAGATGGGTAGAAAGTCCTGAGGATCTTGTCTCTGTCTTCCCAGCTCTGGGATCAAAGATATATGGTGCTCTGTCAGCTTTTAAACATTGATCCTGAAAACCAAACTCACATCAGATTTCTACAGCAAACCTTTTATCAACTTGGACATTCCTATTCCTCGGATATTTTTTTCTGTTTTAGATAGTCTTCACTAGTTTGACAGTTAAGAATTGTTCATAATGAGCCTAAAATGGCATTTTAAAAAGAATACTTGCATGAGGAATGATAGAAAATGCTAATTTACATTTTATCATATTTCATGTGCAACTATCACAGGACTTTTGACCAGTGACATATCTATCTACCTTTTCACCTCCTTTCCACACTGTACTTGGAATTACTTTGCTTAGCACAATTTAGAAAGAGATGAGTTATACACAATTTCTTTCACAGAGTGTTTATGTGACCTATTTAAACTATTATTATACAAAATTTATCATTTTCCTGTTTATAATATTAATAATTTAAGTCAGTATGAACTAATAGATCTATCCTTTGTACTGTGGGTTATACCCTCATACTACCTTAATTATTTTATTGATTATATTATTACTTATTTGACTATAGGAAAGACTTAGATATCTCCTATGATACACTGATATTCTTTATAAACACAGTGAATATTTCTTAACACTTCCCTAATTTTCAGCAATGTAAGATGTCTTTCCTCCACCTTCCCTGCCTCAATTCTGAATCCAGTCGTTTCTCTGTTTCTTTTAGTAGAGAATAGGATTAGACACCAGAGCCTGTACTAGGATGTATTTGCTAAAACTGGTGTATTTATTTTAAGTATTTTTAGCTGACTAATCAAGGGACTATATTTATGTTAAGTTATTCCAAATAACTAGCAATACACATCTTCATATATGACCATGTACATCTGCATTAAGTTAAGCACTGACATCTTCAAACCTAATCCATCATCAATAGGCTCATTCTAGACTTTTCTCATATGTAAATTTCTCTCTCACTGATCAGAAACTTGGCTTTAACAATCCTATCAATTTATTTAATAGTTACATTATAGAAGTCTGGCAGTTTGTCTTGCTGTACTGCTGTACTTAGCAAACTTCTTAGAACCTTGCTGCATACATCAAAGCAGAATGGAAAATCACTTTCCTTGAAAAACAACTGCCCAGCCTACTTACACTCATGCTTTCCTTTTAAAAAAAAATCCACTTTTGAATTTGATCACATTTTACACAATTTTGTTTGAATGATTATGAAGCATTAAAGTTAAATGTAAGTTGTAATAACAATGCCACATCAATAATAAAGAACAAGTAAGCAGCAGTAGGTACACTCACAAAAATATTTAACGTATTTCATATCTTGTTTGATATTGAAGGATAAGCCACTCTATTTGAGCATAATTAGGTGATTCTATAATCTTTTGGTCTTGATACATTGATAATACTGTATTTAATGCATTAGGAAGTTTAAAAACATAAACTAATAATCACTTCACAGAGGAAGTAACATAGTTAAGCCTCAGGATTTAGCTAACTGTGACCTACATAAATACCTTAGAGAAACAAAAGGAGCACAGGTTATTGAGATTAGAGATGTCCAAGGGGAAGATAAGGAGATACACCACAGTTAGGAGCAGCTAAGCTCTGTTGACACTTGCCTTCACATCTCTGCTCTTTGTTTAGGATGTTTGTTTTATTTTTTGTTTGTTTTTATTTTTCTGTATGGTCTGTGGGTTCTTTCATAGCCTCTTTGCACAGCTGAAAGAAGTAGGTCCTTATAGACTTCCCATCTTTACCTCAAATGAAGATCTTCTCCATGTGTCAGGTTCTTAGCCAGAGATTTTGCTTATCCTTGGATTTAGTTAAGCAGACTACAAGAAAATGGGCACATTAATGATGCAAACCACTGTCCATGATGATCACTGTAGAATTTGTAAGAAGTAAATAGTTCATAAGTTGGGAAAATGATCTCCCAAAGTATTTGGTACAATGTCTACTTACCCAGAGAACATCAAATCTCCTCATTCATAACATACAACTTTGCATGTATGTGGTTGAATACTACATACTGATGCTAAAAAGCCTATTATGTAGGTAACTTTCTGTAATTTTATAGAATGTCTTTTATATAATACCTCTAACATTCATTACTTAAAAACTAACTATATTAAAGAAGTTTTGTGTTAATAAAATAGTTGAACGAGGGTAACAGTGATCTTTCATATTCTTCTTGCTTCTCCACATACACAGCCTCTCCTAGTACCAATATCCTATATCAGACTCATGCATCCATTACAAAAATGAAACAATATCAATATGTCATTACTACTTTCAAGGTCTTGGTGGCTTACATCCTCTTGGCAGAAGTACAGAGAAACATAACCACCCTAATGATACAAAAACAGTTCTAGGATTTCAACCCACTATGTTTCACATGTTCATTTTTTCCCCTTAAATTCTAAAAACACTGGATCTTCCACTGTCTCTATACTTTGCTTATCAGAAATTTTATTAACTGATAACAACTGATTCTAAGTGTCTATGACCCATTTACATTACTTTTTTTCCCAATATACAGGCACTTAGAATTCCTTTGTGTGTTGCAATGTCTGTTTAACTCATTTCAACAGTGCATAAAAGACATGTCCCTTCATTCATGTAGTCATTCTTTCTCTATGACCATTCATTCTTCCATAGGAACTTTGTAATTGCTCCCAGCCATCTATGTGGGGATGGGAACGGCCTTTCTCAATGTTCTCACAGCCAAGTAAATCTCCCAGTCATCTTAAAAAAACTAATTCATCATTCTGTGTCTGGCCCCAAATATAAACATCTAGAATTTTCTCTGCTTCAAAGATCTTAAAATTTCCATCCTTGAACTTTTTCTGGTAATGAGTTTACTCTAATTCCTCAAAGATGCAAAAAGCCCAGATCAATTCTGAGACTATCTGAAAAAAATAAATGCCAGCATAGACACAGCACAGCTCCTCTGCAAATACATCTCCAAATTACTTTTCTTACTTGAGGCAATCATTCATAATTACATCCTTCAAGAGAGAAGAATTAACCTGACTAGGTTATAAGTTAAAGTGTGCATTTCAGACGTTAATAAAATGTGAAGAGTACCTATAATTTTTTACAAAATGATTTTTAAAAACAACCTTACATTGTTCCTTCAAAAGATAATGGAAACTTTCAACCATATCTCACTTGACAAAAAAATTAAAAATAAGAAAACAGAACACAAAAAAACAAATACAATGCCTAAAAATTGTATAACATATCCTTGTATGTGCCAAAAAAGGCCATACTTTTGACCGTTTTTAATTTGTTTCTAGTTACTAAGAAAGTGAGAAGACATATTTGCATTGAACAACATAACCTTAGATATTGTTCATAAACACTGAATTCTTGATGTTAGATATAGCAGACAAACATCCACTCACCAATAGCAGTTTAATTCCAAATTGTTTAGCTCAGGAAGTTTCTCTTGAAATAACATTCTTATAGGTTTTATCCAGTTAGTGTCAAGATCATTATTAAATCCATAATTCATCCTCAAAAGAAAGGCTTTCCCCAAGATGGCAAACCCTTGAGAAGACTGTTCATATTAGACACTTTGTAACCAAATATTCAAAACCTAATACTAACAAGATGTTGGAGTAGTACACAATTTATTTTTGAAATAAAAAGGGTTTCATTTTTCCATAGTCACTCCTGAGTCATTATCACACCCATTGTTATGTCTGAGAATATGAATCATAATGATGGATGGCTATTTTACAGCAAATGGATATAGCCTTAAAACACAAAGTATATGTTAAAGATTAATTAGGTCCTGGAGGATCACTGTGTTAATAAAATTCAGGAACCAGCCATAGGAATGTTACATGATATTAATAGCTTGGTCATTGCTGTTGGTTAATATTTACTGGTCAATCATATTTTACACAACATTTTTCATGAAATCTAAGGTAAATATACTAATAAAAATTCAATTCACTCTATAGTAACTGTATTTGTAGAGACCCTGAGCATTACAAAAATAGAAAGATTGGTGATGAGTGGAAAATATTTTAGTCATATATAAATGTTATGTAACTTACTGCATAGAAAATTTAATTTTAATTTAAAAGATCTTGCCAAAAGTAGCTATTTTATGCATCACTACAGATGGAAATGTTATTCTGAAATTTTTCTTTATTTTTTTCATCATTAAACTTTAATTGGGATAGATTGGTTAATACCTGCAGGTTCTCACAAAAAGGAAATCCTGTTTGAAGATCATAGCTCCACTGCATATTAAGAAAGCATCACAGATAACGGGAAATACTTGACATATACTGTTTAAAATTTAATAGGTTATACATGAAGAATTTGAGCGTTTAAAAAGAAAACACTCCTGCCAGGAGCAGGGCCTAGCTAGATGAAGAGTTTACTATCCACTTGTACTATCATAAAACTCATGAAGTTAAGAGCAAATTTCCCCAAAACAGCTTAATAGACTTCTTTGAAAGTTACCATGTTTGGAAACACTTGTATTAGAAAGATTAATAAAATTCTTTAGCAGAGTATTTTTAATTTAAACAAATAAAATAAATATAAATTATTTAAATAACCCTAGTGAATTGAGCTAGGATTAATAATGACAATACAATTTTAAAATTAAATTTAGATGTAAGCAAGACAGGCAGATATACTACTGTTTTTTGGATTCTGGGTTTGTACAGTTACGTCAGGGAATTTTCCTGAGTGGTCTGAATTCTGGTCTCAGTATACTGCTCTGAGTCATCCCTGATACATTTTCTTCTCTCTGTCACTCTGATTCTAAATTCTATATTTTTACAAGCTTCCCAGGATGTTAAAATAAGACCCTGTATTCTGAAGACTTTCAATCTACATTTAAAACATTGTTTTCAGAGACTTGTGCCGGAATAGGAGAAGATGTGAAAAGAAACTGATGGCAAAATGATAGTTGAGATAACACACATCTTTGTGATGTCATTTTCCTCTAATGATCCTTTTCATTGTTTTTCTCGTTCTATTTCTGGTAGGCAGAGATTACCTGCCAACTTAAAAGAAAAAAAAAAAAAAGACTAAACTAAACTAAGTAGACCTTAGACCTTAAGGAGGAAAACAGCGAAAGAAAGGAACCCCAAGCATGTGAGGTCATCACTTTGTTCCTTGCAATCTTGGCAATTTTGGCTTCACTAGCTCTTGGCAGTGGCCTTCCTTTGCTCAACCAGTTAAACAGGCACAGCACCACACTAAACTGGAAAGCAATGGACACACCCCCAAGCCAAGGGAAACAGCGTATTTATGTGCAGTTCATCAAAACTCAATACCAGAACCTGAACCAGAACCAGAATGTCACATATTCCAGGCCTGCCAGGTATGTAACACTAACATTACATATCTGGCAAAGTGCTATGGTTCATCCAATGGAAACATGTGCTAACCCTGTCCTTGTGGCTTGCTTTCTCCTCTGTTTTCCCTCATAGTATCACTTAGCTCAAATCACCTGAAGAGCTCCTTATTTTTTTTTTTTTCCTTTATGGAATTTGAGGAGTTGGGCTGAGACACCACGGATAATTTTGATTTTTGCAATTCAGCAAATCTTTCCTTGTAAGCCCTCTGTGTCAGTGTTTCTCATTGGCAGACTGTTAAAACCAGGACTGAGAAGCAATAGGTTGAGCGGGAAGTATACATCTGTGATCTCTAGCAAGCTGCTCTGTGATCGTGCCTGCCTAGTGTTGAAAGCAATAAAAATATCCTGTTCTAAACATTTCTCAAAACGTAGTTTTATAATAAAGACGTGACTTTGTTTCCAAAATAGCTTAAAAAACCGTCTCTAATTGTTTTCCAAGCTTATGCTTTTAAACACTAATTTTTTTCCTTTTTCTATTATGAATAAAGTCTCATTTTTTTTATCCATGTATCCTCTTGTTCAAGCTCTCTTACTCCTCCTGCCCCTCCCAGTCACTCTCTCTTCTCCCCATCTCCTTATCTCCTCCCCAGCAAGGGCAGGAGGTCCCAAAATACCAAGGTGGCTTAGTTCAGCATCCACTTCTGGCAGATCTGCCTTCCTCATCCCATCATCAAGACTGAGTCAGGTCTTCCTCTGGAGGGAATGGGCTCCAAGGTGCTAGTCCAAGGTAAAAAATGACGTTATTAGAGAAACCCACTATCATCAAGTGTATTTGAAGACTATGGTGTTTCAAAGTAAATGACTCTCAAAGGGAGTGGTGCTGTTAGGAATTGTGGCCTTGATGGAGTAGATGTGATCTTATTGGAGGAAGTATATCACTGTGGAGTTGGGCTTAGAGGTCTCATTATATGTTTAAGATACATCCAGTGAGAAAGATCACTTCCTGTTGCCTTTGATCTTGTTGTAGTCAGCACCCTGTCTGTTTTCACACTGCCATGTCTCACTATGATGATAATGGATTGAACTTCTGACAATGTAAGTTAACACAATTGTTTTTTCTGTTAAAAAATTGTTGTCTTCATGGTATCTCTTCACAGCAATAGAAATCCTAACTAAGAGACTAAATAGAAATCTTTTCCTTGAATAATTTCTAATTTTGTTTAAATAACAAGACATACACACAAACAATAAACAAAGAAAAAGCCACACAGAGGTGCATTATTTTTCAAGCATTGATCAATATTGGGAAACGATGTTTTAAAAAAAATCAGAGGAAAATAGTAGACTTGTTGGGAATTAAAAAATTCATCTGTGTAGACCAAGGCTCCACAAACAAAGTGACTTCATGTTCATAATGTGGTTCATACTAGAACTGATACCAGACCTGAAACCTTCATTCTCAATATCTTACTTCCCCTGTGTTAAACAAAGTTTGACCAGGAGCCTTTAGATGATCAGAGGATTGAGTGATTTAGACCAGCTGTCAAAATGTATACTTAAACATAGATAAGTAATTTCAGAATCTTTCTGTTTTATAGCATCAATAGATCTTTTCATGTCATGTTCTTGATTTATGGTGAAATTATATGAACAAAGCTCTGTTTAACACAGGGAAGAGCAAATAATAGATAAACATCAGCTGAATTTGAAATATGCAGATGACTCATACACAAAGGAATCTATTTTATATTTAATTTTACAATTTTAAGAGGTGACAGAAATATGCTTCAAATTTATGTCTGACTAAGAATGGAGCAAATGATGTGAATTATATGCTCAGAGGTTGAATTTCCAGGCTACTATCTATTATATTAGTCATATACTACTTATATTGTCCTGTGAAAGGAGAAACAGGTGTTTCATTTCTCAGTTATCATATTTTGTAAATAAATATCTGTCTGGAAACATTTATATTTGAAGAAAGTGCAATAGATAAATAGTTTTGAGCTTTTGCTTTGTACATGGGGTTTTTTGTATAAAACTAGTTTTTTTACTTTTCAGTTCAGTCAGTAAAACAGTTATTTAGGATATACTTTGGGTTAAAAACCATGATGAGTGCAGGAAATTTGGCAGTAAATAGGCGAGAAATTCAATGAGGAGAGAATAGATCAGGAGGCCAAGGTAGGAGGAGAATCATATGCTAAAAGTGCAGTCTAAGCAAATGCTGATTCCAGGATAGCTTATGGCCCAGACTGAGCCCAATCCCCAATCCACTCTAAAAAATATCAAAAGGAAAGAGAAAAAAATGTTAAGTGACTATTGTACAAAACAATAAGACATTTTAAATACGGTGTAGTATTATTTAACTTAATTATCTTAAAAATCTATAGATTTAATTTTTTAAAAATTATTTAAAGTATCCATATATAAAAATTTAAATATGGTCTTTTAAGAGCAAAACTCACAAAAGATGAGAAAAGAATAAGTCATCAAATGAAAAATAGTGCGACATTTTATACACATTATTTGAAATTTTAATTTTATTTTTGTACCTTCACTTAAAAATAAATTTAAAATTTTCAAAAATATGCATTAAGATGAGTTCTGTACCAAAGCATTTACAATTAAATGATTATCTGTAAATAATAAAGTAAATTTCACATAGTGTGACCATTATTTTTAGAAGGAATTCTGCGGTGAGAAGTGATAAAACTTTTGCAGGTCAACAAGTGTATGCGAACTGTTCATTTGTGTTCTTAAAAACACAAAGGAGAGAGCAGCGACTGCAAGTTTAAATAGCACAGTTGTGTTAGCCGCTGGTTCTGTGCTCTGATCCCGTGCTCTGTGTTCTGATTGACAAACTGAGTGGCAAAGTGGAAGATTAGTACATTTTACTATGAATATCTGTTCTATGTGGAAAACAAAATAAAAAGATAAAATGCTACTGACCCAAGAAACAACATCAAAATATAGTTAAAATATAAAGGGTATGGTTAAAGGAAAAGAGTTTTTAATCATCAGAGCATGAAGGTTCAGTGTAGGAGCACAGAAGCCTATGCTGCCATCAGGAGGTGAGTGAGGTACTCAGTATGCAAGACCCCTTCAGTCTTTGGAAAGTATCTGAAGAGATCTTGGTCAGCCTATGGCTTGTACCCATGAGCTCTTTAGTGCCTGTTCAAGGCTGGTGAGATGACTCAGCAGTTGAAGGTGCTTGCTGCCTGCCAAGTTTTATGGGTTGGCTTCAATTCTTAGAATCCATATGTTGAAAGGAAAAAACTAACTCCTGTAAGCTGTGTTTGTGTGTGTGTGTGTGTGTGTCTGTGTATGAATATGTTTATTTGTGATTGAGTAGAATGATTAAGTAGTATGTATGAGTGTGTGAGTATGCAAATGAGTGTGTATGAGTGAATGTATGTGTGAATGAGATATGTGTTATAAATACTATGTGTAAGTAGTGTCTGTGTGAAAGTATGTATAAGCATGTGTGTATGATTGCGTATAAATTTTTGTATATTTATGAGTAAGTATATGTGTGTATATGTATATATATGTTTATACATAATAGAGTAGTGTTATAGAGTAATATATATGAGTATGTGTGTGTACAAATGAGTATGTGCTTGGGTGTGTAGTATGTGTATGGTGAATAGTGTTTGTGAGAGTACTGGGTGAGTGAGTTTATGTGTGAGAAAGTAAATGTATGAAGGTTTTTGTGTGTGAGAAAGATAGAAAGTCCATGTATAAGTGTGAGTGTGAGAGAGAAAGTGCATGTATGAGTATGTGTGTGTGTGTGTGTGTGTGTGTGTGTGTGTGCATGCACAGTAAGGGCTCTTACCTACAGAGCCATTTACTTTCCTATTCCTAACATCCCATTATCAATTCCTCTCTATTGAAGACTCAGAGAATATAAATGACATTGATGGGTACACCTGGGAGTCAGTGGAGAGTCATCTTTTACAGTTGGACTTTCTCCATGTGACTCTCAAACACCTCCTATGGCCATGTATGAACATGTTCTTCCTCTCTCTAATGTGGTAGAGTTACAAAAAGAAAAATGGAGCACCCAAGATCTTGTAATGTGGGTCACAAGACGAGACTACTGCCATTTCAATGTAATTGTTCAAACAGATGACACAAATACACTCAGACTCCACATTATAGTGGAAGCTTCTTGGAAACAATTTGAGAGTCATATGGCAGAACTGGTTCAGGAAAAGGAAGCAGGAACAGAAAGTGTGGATGAAATCTCGCTCCATTGTTCTAATTGGCTGAAAAGGTTCAGTTTCAATCACAAGCTCTTTCAGACGTGATTCTCTGATTTTTATCTGTTTTTTTTTAAAAAACAGAATTTAAAAAATATATTTTTCTGAGAATGAGTGCCTAGCCTACATGTAATATTTAGTCAGTGCCCACAGATGGCAGAAGTCCCAGGTACTTGGGACTGATGTCACAGAGAGTTGTGAGCCACCATGTGGATGCTAGGAATTGAATCTGGGTCCTCTGAAAGAGTAATCAAGTGTTTTAACCTCTAAGTCATCTCTCAAGGCCACTTTTATCTGAATTTTGTGCTCATTTGAGTTTAGCAACAGTGAACACCTTTATCTATTAACTGGATCAAATAAATGTAATACCACTTTGGAGTAAAGGTTTCTAAAATTCTGAATTTGAATGAGCTCTATTATTTTAAAATGTTAAACTCTTAATTCAAAGAAATCTCCTTAAGTATAAGAGAACGATAATAATTTAAAATGTATCTTTTAATTGCCAAGAACATTTGAGAAGACTCTGACACAATTGCCATTTAAAATTAGAAATTATTTTAATCCAACTTCAGACATTTTAGTATACCCAGACACTGATAATGTAGTACAGCAAGAGTTCTGTATGTAGGCAATGTGGTTTATGTTTGTCTTTCTCTAATGAAGGTTTTAATTATATGCCGGCAAAAATGTTAATTATTATTAAGAAAGAACTAGATGAATGAAAATTACTATTCAAAGAAAAAGTAGTAAGTAGACATTGATTCAAACATTTTCATAGGAGCTCAACAAATGAGTCAGTCACTAATTTCTTTATTTATTATGAATAAAGTCATATTTTTTACCTGTGTATATCCTTGTTCAAGCTCCCTTCCACCTCCTGCCCCTTCCAGTCACTCTTTGTTCTCCACATCACTTTATCTCCTCTCCAGCAAGGGCAAGAGGTCCCAAGGTCCCTATGTGGCTTAGTTCAGCATCCATTCCTGGCAGATCTGCTTTCCTCACCCCAACATCAAGGCAAAGCTACATTTACTTAAAAAGACCAATCCTGTGAATCAGCTAGTTAGTTCATAAAGAAACTTTGAATAGTTATTGGTTTATACTGGAATAGTGCATTTGGACATAGTTTTATTTTGAAACACTGCTAACAGTTGATTTTCATATAATAGTTTTAAGGAAAGCATCATTGTTCTATAGGTTGTGGCTTTGAACCTTATGACTCATTTCTTTCTTCCAAACCAGAAAGTCCTCTTAAAGTTCTCTTGCCTTGATAATTATTATAAGGTTTTAATTATGTTTGTCTTTGCTTACTTTACACTGGAGTATTTGTCTAAATTTCTGAAACTCATGTGTTTGTCAAAATTATGAGAAACATTGTGGGGAGTGATGAATATAGGTTTTTCAGGATCTCAAATTTCCATTGAGTTCTTTCCCTATGACTCATGGGGTCAGCATGTAATACTGCAGATTTCTGAGTGCCTCTGATTTCTGAAGTATAGGAATATGAAAATACTTTAATATCAACCCCATGGGCTACGGGGGTGGGGATCCCAGAGAGCAGTTTGATAGATAAATGCAAAAGATAAAAAGATAAACAGCAGGGTGATAAGTGAGCCTTTAATCTATGTTATTTTGACAGAGCCACTTTGCTTTATTCTAAAAGCTGATAATTATAATTCATTTTTAAGATATCTATTTGACATTTTTATCTGAGTATGTAAATCTGTAAATAATCTTAATTTTTTATCAATTCTTTACCTAAATTTATACTTATTATAAAATATCTTCTGAGAATAAAGCTAATTTTAATCATGAACCAAACTAATGTGACCTAAAATGATAAAAATTAAAATGTAGCATTAAGACATTATTCCATGCATCTAATTTGCCGAGAAAAATTATTTCTTTATAATTTAGGTAATTGGCTTGCCCTCTTTCTCATGACTGGTCATCTTCCTGCTCTTTTTTTTTCCCAGACCAACTTATTTTCAGACCCCTCAGGTTTGTATAAATCATAACAATAACTATAGAAACAACAATTCATGAGTATTTACCAAGTTTTTATAAAGTATATTCCTCAGTCAGGAATGACTTGGCACTTTCTGTCTCATTTAATATTTTGGATAATCATTTATTTTCTCATTTATTCTTGTATTTAATTCTTAGAAATGATGGCAAAGTAACAAATTTAGTGAAATTTTAGGGATCAAATGCTGATGGATACTGCTTCCAAGTAGTATCAATGTTAAAAAAAACCTGAAGATCCAAGACATTCATGCTATAAAGATTTCCTCTCTTTCAATGACATAAGAATGCTTTTGCTTAAGGTCTACTAATGAGTGAGTACATTATAAATCATTTTTCTAGAGTACAACAAATGAATCACTCGCTCCTGCCTAAAAAATCAATGTTAGCATTCAGATACTAATTTATAATCACATAAATAACTTCACAAACTCACAGTATTTGTATTAAGGGAGTCAAAGTACCAAGTAGCAATGCCAGGACTCCACTGAGGTAAGCTGAATCTTCCATTTTTCTAGTGACAGCCAACAGACTGAAAGACAATCTTGGAAATGTGCAAGCCAAAACAGTTAAAATGTGAGATTAAAATGTTCATTTGAAAATATACATCTGAACATAATGCACAACTCTGCCTTTTAAAGATTTTTTTTATGCACCAATAAGATTGTATTTAATTGTAGCCCTGAATATATCCTTGACATTGATGATTTCACTGAGGATTTAGAGTACTAAAATAATTTATCACATAATTATATTGCATTGTACAAGAGAAACATTTTGAAGTGTTATTAGTTAGCTTTTAAGTGTAATATATTTTCTATCTTTTTCAAATTAATAATATTTCTAGATTATATAATGATGTAAGTATTGAGAAAAATATCAGATATCTAAAGTACAGTGAACTTAAGATATACATGGATGTTTGGATTGCTTAGGCAGTTATATCAATACTGTATGCATTCAAATAATATAAATATGTTTGTGATTGTATCTGTTGCAAACATGTGTACATCATGCATTCTTTAAATTTTCTGAGAAGAGACCATAAATATTATAAATTTTAGTGAAGGTCTATATCTAGCACTTTCAGCATAGCCCAATACATTACAATAAGCACAGGCATAAGGTATCTGCAAAGTAGATTAAATGAAATTTAAATATCAAACCTACAACAGTCTAAGTTTACAGTGAATATAGTTTTTCTACAGGTGTTAAATGATACTTGATTTTATAATAATACAAAGTAATTATCAAAGCTTTTCTGTACATGAAAACACTAATCGGAATGCTTTAAAAAAGATCAAATGATGGTGTGTTTGATTTGAGCTTTACAGTCTTGAGATACTTTAATGTTGATAATCAACCTCTACGTTTCTTTATAAAAATAAGAGGAAAATAATATATATAAGCACCTTTAAATTAATGAGAGGAAATGCTTTCTGCTTGCTTTAACATAGTATTGTGCCTGAAATGTGAGGCATAAAAGAAAAATTGATGCTTTCTTCCTCTCCTCTGCCTCTATCCTCCCTCACCTCTTTTCTGGCTCTCTATCCTTCTCCTCTTCCTCACCTCCTTCTCCATGCATACTGTTTATTATGAGCAAGGACTGTCCTGGTTTGGGTACTGTACACCAGAGAGAGAAGCATGCTCACTATCTCTCTTCCCATTTTCCTTCTACAACACAATATTCAGGCCTCCCAAGTAATCATTTAATTAGAAGTCAAAATGATTAGATAATGCTTTGTGTTAACATATGATCATGAGGTTCTTTTCTTATGCAGTATTTAGTTTTGTTTCGTGTTTAAAACAACAGTGGAGAATTCTTGTGAATGTCCATAAATCATTACAGGATGACTGGCTACTAACTCATGAAAATTAGTTCAAGATTCTCAGTATGATGTGACAGTCTACCTCTCGTTACATCTCGTTATGTATTTTCTCTTCAGGCATCTTCCTTGGAAAGCACTGTTTCCTCTGGCAAAGAACCAAGGAGGAACACTATATTGTGTATTTTTATATTTTCACTTAATGTTGGGTCTAAATATCCAAGAAATTTGCAAAAAATCTTGCAAACAGAGTGAGTATGACAAAGGCAACTGCACATTCTCTCCAGTGTGAAATCTTGATTTCACTGTGTCACCATAGCATTCAGATAATTGGATAGGCCTCCTTGAAGAAGATGCCAGGGCTCTAGAAAGAAGGATTATTGAAGGGGGACTCCATGAAAAATTAAGGTGCAGTAGCAATCTACACGGCAGAACTTTGTGCTATGATTCATCAGCAACCTTTTACAAAATTCAACGTGGTACATGTACCGAGTTATTATGATGTACCATGTGCGATCCCAATTTGTCATCTTCTCTTGACATATCTTTTATTGAGGGGTACATGAAGAAACCCCACATTGGCTGAGGAAAATTCTACTTGCTTCCCACACGGAGATTTAAAAATATATTTCTGGAGTTTGGCATTTACAGGAGAATGTTTCACTTTAGTGCTTCTGAAATAAGATTCCTTTTTATACCCACAGAGTGGAAGAATCTGTAATCTAAACCATGACCACTAGGGGGCCAGTAGAGCTCAGTTATCTGGGTAAATAGGGACAGGCGGTAAAAGGAACATTAGGATTTACTTTGCATTTATCAGTATTGACTGGTTTATTATTTAAGATGGTATTTTGCATTTTGATCATCAATTTTTTCAACACTACATGAGGACTAATTTAGAATCTTATTCTACAAAGTTACAGTTACTGCATTACAAGAATTGTCTAGCCTAAGCCTCATTATACTCTTCTCTTGTTATGTATACTTTTCTTCTTTCCTGCCTATCACAGATACTTGCCTTTGAGACTCCATATTCCTCTTTTCTTAAGCTGACATCCTCTTTTTCTTTGATTATTATTGCTACAAACATATCTATGTGTATAAGAAAATATTTATAAAACAACCTGTTGATACCATCTTTGCTGTTTCAAGGCTGACCATTCTGTATTGCACAGCAGTAATGGGGCTCATCCCTGGGAGAATTAATTCTTCTTTCAGTAATCATTATTTTTTTTCTGTCTGAAACTGAGACAACCCCATTCCAAGTTAATATACCCTTTGATATTAGCATTGTTCTAGTTTTGTTTATGTGCCCATTTCTAGAAAAAAACTATTTTACAAAAGAGTCTTTTTGTTTTATAATCATGATTTTTTAAAATTAAGTCTCATTTTTTATCCTTGTATCCTCTTGTTCAAACTCCCTTCCCCCTCCCACCCTTCGCAGTCACTCTCTTCTCCCCATCTCCTCATCTCCTTCCCAACAAGGGCAGGAGGTCCCAAGGTCCTAAAGTGGCTTAGTTCAGCATCCACTCCAGGCAAGTCCACTTTCCTCATCCCAACATTAAGACTGGGGTGGTGTTCCTTTGGAGGGAATAAGGGAAACAACACCCAATATAATAGCTGCAAATAACATTAAATAACTTGGAGTAACTATAGCAAAGGAACAGATCTACTTGACGAAAATTTAAATCACTGAAGAAAGAAATTGATGAGGATATCAGAAAAAATGGAAAGATCTCTCATGTTCCTAGATAGGTAGGATCAACATAGAAAAAAAAGGCAATTCTACTAAATGCAATCTACACATTCAACATGCTTCCCATCAAAATTGAACACAACTTTTTACAGATGTTGAAAGAGCAATACTCAGTTTAATTTGGAATAACAGGAAAGCCAGGATTGTCAAAACAATTTTGCTTAACAAAAGAATCTCAAGAGACATCACCATGCCCAACTTCAAGTTATACTATAGAGCTACAGTAATAAAAACAGCCTGGTACTGGCATAAAAACAGACTTGTGGATCAATGGAATCAAATTGAAGATCCCAACATTAACCCAAAAACCTATGAACACTGATCTTTGACAAAGGGTCCCAAAATATTCAATGGAAAAAAATAGTATCTTCAACTAATGGTGTTGGCATAGCTGGATGGTAGTGTGTAGTCTATCAAATAACCTTGGTGTTATTTCTCCGTTGTCTCTTTCTCCATTAGTATTAGACTCCCTTCTCTCCAGTTGGAAGCCCCTCCTCATTGAGGAATCACATGATTTTCCTTGTTGAAATAAACTAATATCCATGAGATAGCCTCCTAGATGAGAACACTTTATAATGTAAGCAGGTATAGCAGTTTATTTAGACAAATACTAGAGGGATCATTAGCAACATCATGAAGAATTGCTAAGTGTGGTGACACAGCCTTATAATTCTAGTACTGGAATTATGGAGACAAAAGATCCAGTAATATAAGACCATTGTCTACTACATAGTGAGTTCCAGGCCAGCCTTTCATATGAGACCTTATCTAAAAACACTGCCTTCCAATAGGAAACAAAAATAATATACTATTTCTAATTTCAAATATCTATTCATAATCATTAAGGTAATAATCTTTTTCTTTTTCTTTCTTTTCTTTCCTAGTTAATTTTTTCTCTCCTCTCTCTCTCTCTCTCTCTCTCTCTCTCTCTCTCTCTCTCTCTCCTTTTTTTTTGAGACTGGGTTTCTCTAAGTAGCCTTGGCTGTCCTGGAACTGACTTTGTAGATCAGGCTAGCCTCAAACTCATAAAGTCTTCTCTCCTCCTAATTCTGGGATTAAAAACCTGCACCACCATGCCCAGCTGGTGTTTTTTTTCCCATGAACTAAATTAAATTAATGATAATAATGCAAAGGGAGCAAAGAAATACCCAACTTGGATTTCTGCCAATATAAATTTTACAATTAATTATTTTAATAGTTATAGAAATTAAGTCATATTTTTAATATAATAAATATGCCAGTGATGATCTCATTATTCTACATGGTGATTTCTTCCCCCCTAAGAGGTTCTAGATATATTTGTATGTGGTGTGACACTTCATAGAAACAAAATATTACATTTTGTTTAATAGTACCTTTTGACAATAATACTATAGATTTGTGTGTGCGTGTGTGCGTGTGTGTGTGTGTGTGTTGTGTATGTTATATGCAATGATGCACATGCATGTATGGGACATCATTGAATGTCCCCCTTCTTTGTTCTCCATATTTTCCCTTCAGAAAGGGTTTCTCATAGGAGTAAAAGCTCACTACTTCAACAAGCCAATTCTCCAGTGAACTCTCAAGATCCTTGAATCACCATTTGCTAATGCTGCTGTTATGGGCATGTACAGCCATACTCAGATGTATTTAGGTTCTCATTTGTGAAGCAGAATCTGTTACTCACTCTATCTCCTCAGCTTCTACATTTCTGCTCCTCAATAAAAGTATACAAAATGAAGATTCCTTATCTTTAAACCTCAGAGGACATCTGTCTCCAGTTAATGACCCACTAAGTCAAAAGTACCTATCACAATTATATTGATAGTTCTCTTTATTGTTTGAGTAAACACTTTCCTGATTATCATGATTCTGTGATCTACCATTGATTAGGTACTTGCACTGAGCCAGGAGCTTGGCTATGTATTTTATTTTACTTTTTAAAACAATTTCTACTAATATTTATAGTGTTTTCTTTACATTCTAAAAAAGAAAGGAAGAGAAACAATATATTTAACACACCCATTACAAACACAACATTTAGAATTTAAGATTAACATCCTCAATTACATTTGGAGGACTATTTTACATACCATGTTGTTTCATAAAAACTACTAATACAAAGTTTATTATTAAACTGCAGTTTTCCAGTAAATGACTTCTGGAGCTAATTTTACATAGATAACTTGCATTTAGATTATATTGAAGCATTATTTTATTACTGTCCTATGACCACCCATAAGACTAGTGAAGTTCTTACTTTCACAAGCCAAATTCTTTTATTATATTTTTATTTCTAAGTCACACACAGCAATTATACATATTTATGAAGATTGTGTGAAGTTTTAATACATGGATGTACTGTATAATTATAGAAATTTTCCCATTTATTTAGATATTTTTAAAAAATTCTCCTTAGCTAGCCATATTAAAATAGTCATTAGTAGTGGACATCCATAGTCATTTTATTCTGTCATAGGATATTAAAAGATTCTCTATCTTGCTGTATTTGTGAATTATCTAATCATCATTTCAGTTTTAATCTATGAATAACAATCAATATACATGTGGAGTATAATGTGATGAGTCATATAAGAAGGAATGATCAAATATGACTAATCTAATTTGTCTTTTCGGCTGATATAATTCTGTGCCTATCACAAGATGTGGGTGTGAATGTGTGAAAGCCAGGGTTCAATCCTCAGTACTGCTACAACTTCTCATAATAATAATAATAATAATAATAATAATAATAATAAATTTATTTCTGTGAAGTGGTGTTTCTTTTATAATTTCTTGAATATTAATACAGATTTTAAATATGGGCAAATTAGATAATTCTTCTGTGCTTTTATTTCATTTGATATAAGTACTTCATCTCTCTAACTCACCAGGCGTGTTGATACCAAGAAGTTGTTTGAAAGAGTGCTGATTTCTCTTAAGTAATCTAAGAAAATTATTGTACAAAATATCACTAAAATTGGAATCTTAACACAAATACAGTTCATGAAAAGAATATAATTTGGCACATACACATTAAGACAGATATACTTGACATTTTCACAAACATTGTCTATGATGTTTGGAATATTGCCTTATAATGTATGATACAATACAGTTTGTAGAAATTCTTTCTGTGGTTCTACAATTTGGCATTTCTTTTAAGGAGTTCATTATTTACTTTTTTTAAGGAACACTGATAAACCAAGACCTTCCTAATAATACCATGTTGGAGCCTAGGAGGGACTTATGATATCTTTTCATCAGTATTAAGCTTCTGAGGATTAGGGTAGTGGGATGTGGGTTTCCAGAGGATGAGGTAACTTTGCTTTGCATTCTGTTCACAGCTTCTCAGGGCAAGCCTTCTAATTTCCTGTCATTTCTGTGTTTTAGAGATGTTAACTGTACCTTAGCTTCACTTCTGTATTATTGCTGTGATGAGACACCATGACCTTGAAGACTCTTTTAAAGGAAAACTTTAAATTGGGGTTGTCTTATAGTTCAAATGTTAAGACCAACATTGTCATGGAAGGAAGCATGGCGTTGTGCAAGCAGAAATGGTGTTGGAGAAGGAGCTTAGAGTCCTGAATCTTAATCCACAGGCTGCAGATAAGAACTGAGACACTAAGCCATGCTTGGGCTTCTAAAACCCCAAATCTCTCCCTCGATGACCTACCTCCTCTAACAAGACCACACTTATTCCAACAAGGGTATACCTAGCTATGGACCAGTCACTGAAAAACATTAGTCTATAGGATACATACCTATGCCAAGCACCATAACTATCATAGGTTTACAACTATCATCTGTTTATAACATTTTGTGTAAGAACTACAACACTGTAGGAAGTACAATGCCTAGCCTCCAACAAGCACCTGAGAAGTCTGCATGACCCAGTAATTCTTATGTTTTGCAGGCCTGCCAAAGCCATACCACTTAAATAATGCCGAGGCCTGCCATACACAGCAACGTGTCTGAGTCTTCTAAGTTAGGACTATAGTTAACCTGAAAACCTTGGCAGTGTAAGCTGTCTTAAAGGAACTAGACGCCCAGAACTCTATCTTTAGAAAATTGTAGCTATGGGTGAAGAGAATTGTCCTTCAAACAAATTTGCAAATTAGAATTTCTAAATTTGTGCATTCATAACAACCTTGTAAATTATTAAAATACCTTTTGTGGTGGTTTAAAAATAATGCCCCCATAACTCCATAAGGAGTGGCACAATAGTAGAGGCGTGGCCTTAGTGGAGTAGGTGTGACATTGATGGAGAAAGGGTATGACTGTGGATGAAGTTTTGAAGTCTTATATGCTCCAGCTAGGTTCATTATGGTACATAATCACTTTCTGCTGGCTGTGGATCAAGATGTAAAACTCTCAGATCCTTCCTCACCACCATGTCTGCCTGCATGCCAACATAGTTCTTGCCATGATGATAATGGACTCAGAGGCTAACGTCACTTTCCTTATAAGCCTGACAACTGGAGCTCAGTCTTCAGAACCCACATCATCAAGGTAGAAGAAATGAAGACACGCCCTAGGTTGTCCTCTGACCTATGTGCGTGTGCTATGACATATGATATCTACAACCATGCACCACACACATACACACACGCACACACACACACACACACACACACACACAGATAAAAGCCTAAGTGATAATGAAAAATTACATTAAAATTAACTTCTGGAGGACATATATCTCTACCTATAAATTATATGTTATCTATCATCTATTTATCTGTATATATCTATCTAGCTATCACTTATCAATCTATAAATCTATCATACTAAAAGTTCTAAGCCATAAGTTTATTATTGATAAACTCAGCAAAATACATCAAATGTCCATTGCTAAATTTGAATAACTTAGCAAATATGTGAGTAGAAGAGACATAATAGTCTATATAACATCAAAAGCTTTAACAAGTCCCCACATGGATGGATCCCTGTTCTGAGACTGATATAATGAAGAATGCTCACCTAGCCAGATAAGGTTTGCTAACCAATCTAAAATTAAGTAGAAAAGTCACTTTTTAAATAACTAACAGTTCTTAAAGCATCATGGCGAGTGTTCATGGGTAAGAGTAAAGGATTTTGATGAGTGATGAAAGCACAACTATGATAATAATTTTACTCCCTCTGTAGAGTTGGTTTTAGCTGCTGCTGGCCAAATTTCTTCACGAACATCTAATAAATATTTCCTTCCTGCCTCTCCCTCCAGCCAAGAGTTAGCTCACATCCTTATGGTGTATCTTTTTCTGGAGTACTCTTCAGAGAGTTAAGTATCTCATGAATATTTCCTGTGTATTGCATGCTTCCCTAAGCTCCACTTTTTGAATAAAATTAAATGTGAATGCTTTGCAATAGTATAAGGCTTATGTAATTTTGTGCTGATCTATGTACATGAAACAAACTAACATTTCTCATAAAATATCATAAAGTAACTTTTCTATACTGATGTAATGCTTACTGAAAGGTGGATAAAAATGTGATCAAAGTTATAATCAGTAAAAAGGAGACATGTGCACATAAAGAGAGAATTTGATGCAACCTCAAATTTCTCTTTCCTGTTCTCATATTTCTCTTTCCTCAGTATGTTAGGCAGTGCTTGCTTGGCAAGGATATATTAGACATATTCATAAGTCTTCTTCAGGCGTTATTTCCCTCAATTTTTTTTCTCAAAACCCCAAAAGACTTACATCATTTTTAGGACTTTGGTGTCCAACTGCAGAATCTTTCTCCCAGAAGAAAAGGGAATTCTGATGGCATCTTTAATTTTTTCTTGTTTTATAATATTCCAAAAAAAATTGTTGAAATTTAGAGTCTGAAATCTTGGATAGATGAAGTTGTTTCTGTTTGCTTCACATTCAATATCTATCATTTCTTCCCCAACTCCCCCATTTTAAATACTGAAGTTAATAGGATCAGTTTTTTTAGTTATAATGTAGTTAGAAATATATACTCCCTATTAAAACTTGCTTCAAACCTTGTTTTCATTGACTTAGCTGAAAGAAGACATAAACTGTACCCTTCGCAGTATTATAAGAAAAAATAAAAATCAAGCCAACTTAAAAAGATAACTAATACAATCTAAACTTTGAAGAACAACTTATTTTTAATAATTTTTTATCCAAATATATTTTGTATATGTACAGATAAAGGTAGGACTGTGCACAGAAAACATTGTAACTTTGTTTACTTGATATGGGATTTCTTTTTGTACACTGAATATACTTCATTACCATTGGTTAATAAAGCAACTGTTTTGGTCTATGGCAAGGCAGCTTAGAGGTAGGTTGGAAACACAAACAGAGATAAAGTAGAAGGACAGAGTCAGAGAGAATATTCAGGCTACCTCGCAAGGAAGCAAGATGTAATGGAAGATAAGTAAAAGATGCAGAACACATAGATGAATAAATTTTTACATAACTTAATAGAAATAGATTGAGTTAAGTTATAAGAGCTATTTGATAATGAGTCTAAGCCATAGGCCAAGTAGTTTGTAATTAATATAAGCCTCTGGATAATTGTTTTTATAAGTAGCTGCAGAAACACGAATGAAAGACATTTTTCTGGATCTTGGTCCCATACTGGTTAGAAACTTCTGGTTACATTTTCTTTTTGAAAGAATCATTCAGCTAGAGGGCACAATAGCACTACCATGAAATTCACCAGCAGCTTCAGAATTTTCACTCTAGTAACCTTTTATTTTCCCATCTACTATTTTGAATTTTAACATGGATGGGTAGGCTCACATGATCCCACACCTACCTGAGAAACTGTAAGAAAACATTAGTTATTGGTACGTGAAAGTAATTTTTTCTTAGTGGTTGTGCCCCTGTTAGGGTGCCCATCCAACATTGAATAACATAATACCTACATGCATGTGGGAAACACTAAGTGTACTCAGTAGTTTTATTATATATACATACATGTGCATATATGTACAATAAGTGAGGAAAGAAAAGTAAAATGTGGCTATAATAAAAATAAAATGTATCTATATATGAAAGAAAAACATATTAAAAGTATATATCTTCAGATTTGGGGAAAGGTTTAGATTTTAATTACTATAAATTCAATAAAGCAAGGAATATCAATTTTTATATTGGCCATAAAGCTGACTTTCAGAATGTAGATCTCAATCAGGCACACAGGAAGATCTTAGCAGATATAGATGAGATGATGAAAGCTACTACCATCTTCAAGGAATAGACAAGCTAACCGATATATCTTCATTGATTGTTGCCTGAGACTATTCGAACAACCAACTTCTGGTGACATGAATGTATAGAATTTGTTCTTGGTTAAAAATCTATAATATATTACAGATCGGACATGATACTGATCTGATATGGGATGCCTTTCTGCATTCTGTGAATATCATTGGTTAATAAAGGGACTGTTTTGGCCTATGGTGACCAAGCTTTTAATCAGGTGGGAAATCCAAGCATAGATATAGGGGAAGGTAGGTGGAGTCAGGGAAACTTAATTTAGCTGTTCAAGAAGCAAGATGTAAAGAAATATATAAGTTATGAGTCACATGGCAAGGCAGATTAATACAAATGGGTTGATTTAAGATGCAGGAGCTAGCTAGAAATAAGCCTGTGCCATAGGTCAGACAGCACGTAATTAATATAAGCATCTGAGTAATTATTTGGGGGCTAAGTGGCAGTTGGTCTGTGGGTTTCAACCTTGGGCCAGAAGGTTCAGAAACTTCTCACTACACTGATCTAATCATAAACTGGAAAGACAGAGATGACGTTAGGTCAATTATGACACTTTGAGCAGAGTGGAACTAATCACTGAATATATTGATATGCTTTCAATTTTTCTAAAAAGTGGCCCTAATATTTTCAGCAGGCAGACAAAATATAGGTACTACAAAAACCCAAAGACCTACTTCCATGGGTACATTCTTCATGTTATAATTACCTTGTACACTCTATTTACACACAAAATACTTATTTTACTTTTTGCTTTTGGCATTTCTCCTTAAAAGAAGTTCAAAGAAAAAATGTCTTTGTGTTTAGTCAGATACTTGATATATCAGATACACTTTAGTCTTCCAGAAGAATATAGAATTCACTTTTATGATGCACTATGTCATTCTCAGAAAACACTAAAGGTATTTCTTTTTATGCCAATCTGCTAGTGATAAATTTTCCAATTACTATTATGAAAGAACACCTTAGTTCTGTGTTCATTAATTTTATACCTGAAACTTTATGCCCCCAAGAAATTCAAGTGCTGCTTTCCTGACTCCTAATGTGGCTGTATTTTGAGAAAAGAAGTAAATCATGTGAAATGGGATTAAAAGACTAGTAACAGTAGGGTCCTGGTCCTATAAGATTAGTATCCTTATAACAAGAAACATTGTCAGGCACCTGTAGGAAATGATGCTATGTCAGAACACAACAACGAGTCAACTGCCTGCAGTTCTAGCTGAGTGCCCCAACCAATGGTATTTACCCATTGATCTTGAACATCTAGCTTCCAGATGCATGAAAAATAAATCTCTATTGTTTATTGCATCCAATGTGTGGTATATTGTTATGGCAGCCTGAGAAGACCTATATAATTTTAAAGACTATATCATTGGATATATAAATATGTAGACTCTCATGAAATTGTTTCTTTCTGATAAATTTTAATTTTAAGATTAATTTCTGATAAAAATCATTAGCCATTTTGGTTGCTCTCTTTTATGCATTATGATTACCATTTTTAGCCTCTTTAAAATAATTTTTATGTCCATAAACAATCAATTTTCTTTTGAAGCATTATTTTTATGTTTAATTATTATATTTCAAATCAGAGTGTCTATGGGATTTTCTCCTAATAACTCATGCAATAATTGTTATTGGGCTTTATTTATAATATAATTAAGTTCTAGAATTTTTATATTTTTTATAAATTCTTTTCTAATGCTCAGAATCCTGGCATTTCCTTTTATTTTGAGGAAATTCAACTCTCTCTGATGAGCACTTTGTATACTCAGTAAAACATCTGGGATCTTTCTGAGTTGATATCTGGCAAGTATTGTATCCCTGAGAATGAGTCAGATTTTCCTGTTTGGATAAGTTTAAGTTATAGTCTATGAATCATTTTGTAGTTTCCTGGGAATAGTAACATATTTCGTTTTTCTTAATAGACAGTGAACCTCATTGGATATAAGCTTTGATTTCTTTTTGCAGAGAAGCAGCTCAAATTTAGATCTTTTATCTAAGGCTAGTATTTATCCTCATATTTATTTAGTCTGTTGAAAGTGCTTGGCAGATTTTATAGACAGAATTTTATTTTATTAGGTTATCTAATAAAGTATCACTAAAGTAGGTATTATCCAAGGGTTATAATAATAACCTTGTATTGTCAGATTGTGTCAAGGATGGTCTTCAAGAAACTAGAGTATTTTGTTACCAATTAAAATGCCAAAATAAGTCATTTGGACTATAAATCTCATCTTCTCTCTGGACCCTCAGCTTCTACTTTAATAAATGCTATACAGATGAATATAACTTCTGTGCCAAGACTTTGTAACAACAGTTAAAAGCACTACCTCTACAAAATTATTTTATTTTATTTTATTTTTTATTTTTGGACTGTGAGATAATTGAGTACTTCTAGAATCAATCAGTAAAGAACTTGGTATCCAGGGTTGTAAAGGTCAAGAAGTTAAGTGCTGAGGATCTTAATGTTAAAATTCACTTCTGAAAGTTTCAATCAGAAGGCATGAGCTTGATATACTAAATATATTTTTAATTTGAGAGAAATAACTTAATCTAATTGAAGTCACAGTATTTATAGTGTCAGGAGATAGTGCATCCTTTCAAATTTACCATAAGAAATAGTAAAATGAAGTGATAAAAGAATACAAACTTGGCGTATGGCTTTGAAAATGGTGACATGTTTATCAAGACAAACTTATAAATAAGAGATTCATTCTACCCCTAAGTGACTATTTTTAGAGGACAATCAGTAGCTATTGATGTGAGATGTCTTTCTGTATGCTGTGAATATCATCCATTAATAAAAATACTGTCTTGGCCTTTGGCAGGCATCTTAGAAGTAGGCAGATGAAATTAGAGCATAGAGGGGGCTGGAGAGATGGCTCAGAGGTTAAGAGCACTGACTGTTCTTCCAGAGGTCCTGAGTTCAATTCCCAGCAACCACATGGTGGCTCACAACCATCTATGATGATATCTGGTACCTTCTTCTGTATACTGTATACGTAATAAATAAATAAAATCTTAAAAAAAAAGAAATTAGAGCATAGATAGGGGAAGGAGGGCAGAGCCAAAGAGACACCATCCAGTTGCCCCAGAATCAACATGTAAAAGTAACACAGGTAAGCCAAGGACCACATGGCAAGACAGATTAAATGAAATGGACTGAATTAAGGTACAGGAGCTAGCTAGAAATATGACTAAACCATAGGCCAAACAGAGTGATTGTTTGGGGCTAGTTGGTCTGGGACTGCAGGTCTGTGGGTCTGGACAACCAGTGAGACAGGCCAGAAAATTCCTATTGCAAGCTATTGCTAAATCTTCTACTACTATTGTATGCCACTTTGCATTGGGTATTCTTTTGAAAACTCCACTGTTTGTATGTGAAACTTTAATTTTCTTGTGCTGTAAAAATGAGTTGAAATATTAAAACTTGAAAGCTAATTTTCCTTCTTCAAATGTCTGAGGAGGAAAACTCCAACTGTAAAAGCCTATACTCTCTGTAATAAATCATCATAATTAATAAGACAGAAAGCTAGACATGCCAAAAGTACTTATCATTTCGACTACTGAGATTTAAAAACCATGAAACACAATCACATTTTTATGGTAAGTCCTGCTCATTGTGAGTCTACACAGTATTAATAGGTTGAAGGAATATTCTGTCAAAATTATTAACAATGGCTACCAATACTTGAAAATGGATACATTTCTGATTATTTTTAAGATCATAAATCTCAGGTATAAGGTCATTTTTTCATAAGTCTTGAAATACTTCTCCATGAAGAGCATTCTTGAGTTTTTAAAATTTTATTTTTATTTATGTACTGATTGATTGATTTAGATTTTCGAGACTTTGCAGCTCTTGCTATCCTAGAACTCAACATATAGAACAAGCTGGCCGCAAAATCACTGAGAGTTTTGATACATCCATTTTTAAAGCTCAGGGATTAAAGGAATGTCTCATTACACCTGGCTGGCTTTTTCACTTACTATTTTAAACCATGTTTCACAACATAGAACTGAAGTACCCACCAAAAACTACAACAGAGAAGAATGACTGTACTGTCAATATCATTATGTTGACCTTCCTTCAGTAATTAGAGGCCCAGATACTTATCATCACAATTCCAAGTACTTTGATGAGTACCCAGAGCACAGCAAAATCAAAACACGTTCTTGGCTCTTAAAGATCTTTAAAAAATGACAATAAATCAATCATCATTTTGTTATAATTAAGGGAAGTATTTCAAAGGTGAGGGGCAAAAGTTGGTGTTTTTATATGTCCTTCTGAATATTTCTGTTTGGAGACTTCTTGACAAGTTTATAGATACCTGACTTTTGAACCCAGGTGGTATGTCTGAGGCCACTTGAAAATAAGGACAGAAGGTTGTCAGTCCTACCATCTACTGGTTTCCAGCATTTAGATTGCATGGCTACACTCTCTGCAGGCTAAAAAAACACATAAACAGTGGTCTGTTTGTGTTGGCATCATACGGCAACAAAAGCCAGTCAGACCTAAGCTGGGCAGGATGAGAAATCAATAAATAACCACAGTGACTGCTGTAAGACTAAGGTGGGGGCAACATGTGAGAAAGATACTGAGTTATACTGAGTGCAAAAATTATATCCCTACTAATTCATTCATTTATCCACTCATTCTATGAGACAGGGATTTATGCATCCAAAGCTGGCCGGCCCAAAGCTAGCTATGTGATCCAGGATGATCAGTGTTATTACACTTATTATCCCTTGTTAAGGATCAAACTTGGGCTTTGTGATTGCAAGGTGAGCACCTCAGCCCTGTGCTATGTCTGCAGTCCTCTTAACATGTTTATCTTAAATATATATATGTACATTTATGAAATGTTTGAAGGTAAATTAGAAAAGTGAATGGATACATTAACAATTCAGAAAATTTTGGGCACTTTGTTTTGTTTTATCTGGTATGAGATCTTGTTGTTGTTTGGTTCTTATTGTTTTGATTTAATTGTAATTATTTCTATGATTGCTGTTTAATTATTGATAATATCAGAGGAGACATAGACCTTGTAGTTCAAGGCCAATGTTGTAACTTTAAAAAAAAAAAAAAAATGATGAGTGAAACAACCATGGTAAATGGTGAATTTGTTATCACCAAGAAAGGCATGTAATATTTCTAGAATAGGTCATTTTCCACAAATACTGTCAAGCAGAAAGTTTCAGGAGCAGACAGGTTGATTTAGGACAGACATTCTTCTTCTGGTGCTACACTTATATTCTTTTTTTTCCTTTATTTATTTTGTATTTATCAAGAAAAACAGTAAAATGAATTTAAAATGCTTATAAGTTAACAATAACTATAAAGAAGATAAAAATCATAAGCATGACTTATCAATGGTGATAATGCAAATAAGATTGCTACACATATATTTAATTTGTGTTCAGCTTTCCCTCTGAAATTTTTTTTCTATCCCTGTATATCCTTATTCAAGGTCCCTTCCCCCTCCCACCACATCAGGTCATTTTACTTCTCTGCAACTCCCCACCCGCTCCTTGGGCAGGGAGCAGACAGTCCTATGGTCCCACTGACCCAATAATGCTTGGATCAGTCTCCACTCCTGGCCAAATCCAGTTTTGTCCGCCCTTCCTCAAGAGTGAGTCAGGTGTTCCTATAGATGGAGTGGGATCCGAAGGGTCAGTCCAGAGTGTTTCTGATCCCAAGATGTTCAGTGGTTGTGGTTTGCCGCTTGGGCATGCTTGGCTTTTTTTCTTGTTGGTTTGTTTAGAGACCACTAATGAGTGAGTACATCCCCTGCTTATCTTTCTGAGATTGTGATACCTCGCTCAGGAGGATATTCTCCAAATCCATCCATTTGCCTGCGAATTTTAGGATATCATTATTCCTTACTGCTGAGTAGTATTCCAATGTGTAGATGTATCACAGTTTGTTAATCCATTCTTCAGTTGAGGGACATCTAGGTTGTTTCCAGGTTCTTGCTATTACAAATAATGCTGCTATGAACATAGGCTGAAAGGCACCTGAAAAAGTGCTCTTCATCTTTAGCCATCAGAGAAATGCAAATCAAAACAACTTTGAGATACCACCTAACACCTGTTAGATTGGCTAAGATAAAAGGCACAGATGACAGCCTATGTTGGAGAGGATGCAGAGCAAGGGGAACACTCCTCCATTGTTGGTGGGAGTGTAAGCTTGTTCAGCCACTT